>VZRW01002843.1:0-81188 GCA_013398125.1 Aegotheles bennettii
TGATTCTGTGATTCTGTGCTAAAGATGTTAAAAGTCAAATATATTCAACAAATTATTTCAGGTTTCATAGAGCAACTCGAGGTCTGCCTGCCAGATGTGCAGGATGCATTTTCTCATGCAGAAAAAAAAAGATTCTTTAAAAAAAAAAAAAACCAGAAGAAAAGCTATTGTGTTGCATTCATATGCATATAGAGTTTGAAAGTGTCAAATCATTAAGTTCCATGTAATTGTAGTTTCTCTTTCTTTAACTGATCTGATTTTCTTACATTCACAGCAACAACTGGATATGTACTGACATTTTATTATCATACTATACAGTTTATGGCCTTGGCAGTTTCACTAGCTCTTCAAAGAATAAAAGGAAGGAATACAAACCTCCCTCTGCTGGACCAGCAGAAAGCAGCTACCTGGTTACTTTAGCTGAATCTTCAGATTTAGCTAGATATTAAACTAGGTTCTACTTGTCACTGAAAATTAATCATAATTCCTTGATGAGTTAAGCAGGCTTATTTTACCCTGATTTTCATATACTAATCCAGCATATATTGTTACTGTTAAATTGTGTAAGGCTGTCAAAGTTTTGCCTCGCTCGTTGATGGCAGATCTTTACTATAATTTTCCTGTGTGTGTAATTGCAATGAAACAACCTGAATGGGGTACACATGAGGCCTGGATTAGATCAGGTAATTATCTCAAGAATTATGAATGGATAAAGCTTCAGAAGGTCATTCAGCTTGTCCCTTTGTCTTGAGATAGAATCAACTATGTGTGTGCTATTTCTATCCTCAGTTATCTCTGAGTCTTACATATTCTTAAAGCTCTGTAACTTTCATAATCTTGCCTATCACTAAAGTATTCAGAGAAACATTTCTTTTCATTTGAATGACTTCTAATAATGTCTTATTTTGTCCTCTGATATTTTGGATTTTTCTTTCCCCAAGATCATACCTTCTAAAGATAAAAGAATGCAGAAAAAAACCCAACAAAAACAAAAAACAAACACTAGAAAATATACGATAATAAGACAGTTATTAATTAAGACAAACTCTTAGTATTTTCAGTGACTACCTGGTATAATAGCAAGATTCTGTGATTCTTCTCATACATGCCTTCATAATTTTGTATATCTTGAGCACATCCTCACCCTCCAAACTGATGATATGCAGTATTTTAGCTCTTCTTCATGTTTGTGTACTCCATCCCTTTAACCTTTTTGTCTACTTCTCTCTGTTCATTTATAGAACATCACACAGTACTCAAGATGTAGAAGATGCCTTCTTTCTTGTTCTCAGTAGCCTTCCTGATGCTGTCTAACATTTGGTTGGTTATATTGACTGCTATTGAACATTAAGATGATGGGTTTGTAGAATTGTCAATGAGGACTCCAAGTTGTCCTTCCTAAGCTATAAATGCCTGTAGATAAGAAAAGATTAATCATGTAAACAATATCTTTTCAGGAGTGTCTCGTACTTGTAGCTAGATAGGATCAGGGTGGTACTAAAGCACAGTGGTTGTGTGCATCAATTCAATGTTCTGTATATTCCAAGTGCTTTTGTAGAAAGAAGAGTTCTAGAGCTCCAAAGTGACTGAAAAATTGGTTGCATTTTTAAACAGCAGAATGTAAGAATATGCTATATACTTCTGAATTTAAAATTTTGTGCTCCTACTAAGAAAATGGATCTCATAAAGGTGAGCAATGAAGCTCAAGAAGGAAATAAAAATGTCATGTTTTGCTCAGTCAGCTTCTTTGCTTTGAGATTCTATTTTGCATATAAATGGTGATTAAATACTATTGATAATGCTCATGACAAGAGCCTATATTTTACTTCTTAAGAACTTTATGTTTTGTTGGGTTTTTTTTAAATCAGAGTCTAAACTATCTTTTGTCTTTGAAATAGGAAGAAGGCCAGGAAATTTAGCATTATTTGGCGCATTTGGAAAAGTACCTTGTATGATATAGGTATGCATAATGCATCTCTTAGCCAGTGAATCATGCAATAACATATTCTTTGGTTTTATTTTTGAAAATTATTATTGTTTCAAGACATACAAAATAAATGAACATATCTATAAGAAGAAAAGTTCACATTGTAATTTAATTCACTCAGTGACTGAGTGGCAACAGAAGGGAAAGAGCATGAAATTACTGTAGTCCTGAGACTACCATGTCAGAAGTGATATACAGTTGTTCAGGATGTATAAAAATAGGTGCTGAAATAAACAATATTCAGAGATTATGAGTATAGTCAAAGGACAACTGTGAAAGTTGATGCTTTTAGAGGTCTAATATATTGTCTCTAATGGATATTGAAAGTGGTCTGTCCTCCTCAGCAATGATGGTCAAACTATTTTCATTCTCATTGGCAGGGAAATTTGGGGTAGCAAGGAGTAGGTTTCCTGGCAGATGCATTTGCATAGTGTAAACAGCAACCAAGGAAATTACCAAAGCTCTTTTACGTAAAAGTAATAATTATCAGTATAATATTGGTATCTAACTATAATTCTGTAGAGGTTATGTCACAGGACTCCTTTTAAAACCTTGCATCGGTCGCTGGACCACAGTCACATGATACTGTAGGGAAGAGTTTTATGATGGTACTAGTTTTACTGAACTAATTTAATAAAATGCAACATGCCAGAAGCACTAATATAAAGAAACATCCTTTTCAGATTTGCTGCCTTAAATAACCTTTGCTACAAAATCCAAAATGTACACTGTGTTAATGTGAGCTAATTATTGCATCTGAATAAGTACATAATATACCATGGTACATTTTGATGACACAAGTCAGTGCCATTTTGCCCAAGACAACTGCTAATGATGACTCATAGTAAATTGCAATTAGAAGGCTTTAGTATGTCATGGTTTTTGCAGTATGTCTGATTCATGGATTCAAGAAAGGAGTACTGAACTATATACTCTACAGTACTCCATTTCTTTTTGGTACAGCCAGGCAAGCCACTTAGTGTATCTAATAGAATTTTGCATATGCAAGGAAAATGGTGTTGCATTTAACATTTTTGTACATCTTTGTTCAGCTACTAGTCACCAAAACTGGAAGATATTTTTGTTAAAAGGAAGTATACCACCTAATAAAAACATGTCTCTAGTCTAATAAGGAGTACAACAATTAGAAAAAGAATAATTGCCAAAAGAGGTTTGCATGCTTTCAAATCCAAGAATATAGCCTATCCCATGAGGTTCAGACTAGGTATAAAAATAACATTTTAAGGTAAATATTTTGAACAACTTACTAACAATGTTGTTGCATTTTTTTTCAGCAACAATCTTTAATGAGAGCTGGATAGTTTTCTAAAAGAAACATAAGGTTCAAACAGGAGTCAGGATTTGATAAAGAATTATTATTCCATCACTGAATGTGTAATGGAGGCCCCACTTTCTTATATCTTAGCTGAATTTGGGGGGGAGGGGGAAGAAGAAAAACAAAAGAAAAGAAAACTAAGTTGATCTACATTTAAACAGATATTTTTGAGGGTTCAGTTTTGAAGACTGTAAAGCTTAAAAATTACATTAAATTCACCTTTTTAAAGAAATACATCTTAATAAAGGAAGCAAGTATTCAAATAATAAATATTCATTAAACACACTTTTTTAATAAAAATATTGTCTGTATTCTGCTAACTGGTTTTCAACAGCTCACTTTAATATTGCCCTGTGATATAGTCATAGCTGCAGGAGTCTCATTCTGAACTTCAGTTCTAGGCCAGAATTATTTAATTACTTTCAGCAGCTTCCCCCTCCCCAAATATAACAGTAGAAATGAGCATACTACTGAATTACTAACATGATGGTAATACGTTTTTTTTACTATCTTATCAATCTACTATTTATTTAAAATATTACTTCACAAAGGGAAGAACTCATCTAGTGTTCAGTTAGTTGAGTATTCAGTCACTTAACTGATACCTATTCAGGCAAAAAAACACCCAAGAGTATACAAATAACTGTCAAAGGACTCCATTAATAAGATGTAGATGCATTCTTTATTGTTTAAATTCTAGATTTTCATTATTCAGTTAAGACATACAGGCTTTGAGCTTGAAGCATCATTTTTCTTCTAACTAGAGCAGATGCAAAGTGTCAGATCTACTTTTAATGTGAAGCTCTAGTTTGCAGTTTGGTGCAAAGACACTTTATTTGAGGACAAGCTTTGTGGCAGAAAAGTTGTGGTTTATATTTTATGCTTTATAAAGCATTTATTTATATACACTTTATGTTGTATATTGGAACTAAAGTTTGTTCAGATAACCACTACTGCTGCATTTAAGACATCCTGTATAAGCAAGCAGTTGGAACCAAGTCAGCATGACTGCTCCATAGGTATTGGCTTCTCAGAAACAGAAGAAAAAACAACAGTTGGTTTCAACCCGAGACCTTTTAGCAGTTACATTCTAGCTGGGTCCAGAGGTCATCATCATGAATGTCCCTTATTCTCTTCCACAATTAATGGTGGAAACATGGTTAAGAGCAAATTCTTGAACTGTTTTTCAGCTGTGATTTTTTTCCCTGTTCTTAAAGTATCAGAGTGCTTGTCATGGTCAGCATGTTTTTCTGTGGCTGAAGGTGAGCCTTGCTGCCCTGAGAACCTGAACTGGTTGTCTAGAAATTGTCTAACATAGGATAGAGGTTTAACAGCTGAAACAGGAAGACAGTAGAGCCTCTACTCTTACCAGGGAAGTAGAACTTATTTTTCACAGCTCCTCTTTTAATCTTCTGTAGATTGTGAATACCATTTCAGTTCCAGAATCTTTGGATCACCCTCAGGCAGCAACTACCCTTGAATTTTTAGAGCATTCAGGCTGGTATTTTTAGATGCTCTGGCTTGCATCTAAGCTATCTAACTAAAGTCACTCAACACGTCCAAGGAGCAGACAGATTAGTGCCAGGACTGGGACCAATGGTTAGATATGCAGGCTGTCAGGTTGACATTACATTAAAAGCCACTATTGTGCTTTTCAGATTTCACTTTCCCCCCCCAAAAAAAAACAAGCAGAGAGTTGGCTGCAAAACATTAGATATTTAAGTGAATTTACAGATTTACAGGGGCTTGGGTTGAAAGGAATTATTTGGGGTTTTTTTCTAAATAATGTTTCTCAAACTTGAGAAAACAGTGTGTGTTTCTAATCAGAAGCTGTGAAGAGAGGGTAAGGAGGGAAGAAATTTACCTGGCATTTTGTTAAGAAGGACAAAGCATATCAGAGTTTTCCCTGATACTTTGCATAAGACTTTAATTTAATGTTGTTAAGAGAAACTACTAACTATATGCACATTGTGCTGCTCATAGACACACAGCAATAAAACCAGCAGGGAGTGGGGCTTTTTAAAACATTATTCTTTTGCAAGACAGTTGGAGTTCAATTGAATTTAAGATAAAATCCTTTATACAAGTAAATACACCACCATATGTACATGCTGTTAAAAGAGACATGCTTTATTTTGCATCAAGCGTACCCTTTACATTTCTCAAAATAAAACCTTTCATTGCCAAACTTTGGGCTTTATCTGCCATGTTGTTGACTTTCATCCCTTAATGTTTCAACACATTTGTTACTTAGACTGAAATGTTCTTCTGGCTGTTGGGCATTAAGGGTTTGGATTTGGGAGGAGGGGGTTTCAACAAGTGGAAGATTAAGCTTCATCACCATCATGTTGGTGATGAAGACACTGTTTCTAACTGTACAGAAATACTTGTTAGAAAGACACTTCCAGAATGAAGCAGCTATCAGTTCAGGATTTTTGTTTGTTTGGTTTGTTTTACTTTGTGGCTTTTGGGGCAGGCTGGTTTGTTTGGTTTTTGATGTTTTGTGGGGGGTTTCATTGTTGTTTGGTTGGAGTTTGTTTTGTTTTGCTGGTTTTGGGTGTCTTTTTAATTAGAGCTCTTTTCTTGATATCGTGAATTCCTGAAATACCAGTGATGGAAAATTTCAAGTCATTTAGTTATATATTTTTCTTTTTTATGTAACCTTTTTACTCTATTTACTTGATGTCGAATAGTATCTCCTGATTGCAGTATAAAAGTATTTCTAGAAAAATTCAATTACTACTTTCTTTTTTTCATACCAGTATTGTATTTGAGTTCCAGTTTGCCACCTTTAGTGGCTTCAGTGGCAGGAAACTCAGATAAACACTCAGTGTCATTTGTTTTGTCAACACATGTATCAGTTCTGGGACAGATCATCACAGCTGGTAATCTCATCTTTCAGAAATTTCAGCCTACGCAGTAACATCCAGAGAGAAACTCTGCCTCAAGAGTTGAATCTAATCAGAGACCAAGCCAGAGAACAAATTCTCTTGCTGTTCACACAGCTATTTCTAAATGCAGAAGCTTATGTGACAAAAACTGCTACAAAACAACACATTTTTCAACGTCTGATCACACGCTAAGGAAAATAACTTGGAGGAAGACATAGAAAAGCCTTGCTGCTGCTTGTTATTGTACTGTAAGCACTGAATCTTGTTGCAAGGATTATATATCGTAAGAAATGTCAAACTGTGAAAAAGCCTAGGAAGCAAATCAGAAAACACTCACATAATATAAGGGACATTCCAATAGTGAGAATAAAGTTGTCTCTATTTTCCAGGCTGGTGTTACTGTATTTGCATTTCAGACTTTTTTTTGTGTTCTCTTGGTCTCTCATAGAGTTTCTGTAACAGAATTTTGTGCCTGGTATGGTTGTTTCAAGGATTCCAAACTTTGATCAACTTATGACACTGTGAAGTGCTATTGTCTTTTAGCACTGATGGGAATTAAAGACCACTGGAGTACAAACTATAGCTGTAATGAACCTCCTTTTTCCTCTGCCTTATACAACAATCACTGCATGTGAGTTTATGACATCATCCTCATCTTTCTGCCCAAGTTAAAGGGCTTCCACTAGAAGTGGAATTTCTGTCAAGTAAAGGCCCACTGCACTGATGTTTAAAATTTAAAATTCAAATTAATCCCTCGTATACAGCTACCAGTGTCCAAGCTTACAGTTTCTTTTCATGGAAATCTCCTGAGCAACTGATTATCAAGGGTATCCCACCTGTTTGATTATTACGTTTTAAAGAGCAGACAAATATGAACAGACCTTAGTTACATAGATATACATGCAGATATACATCCATACTTAATGTATCCACATATATATGTGAGGATATGCATATGTATATGGTTATATAATATGTCAGTTTTCTAATATGAACTTTCATCTGTTTGCTCAATTATATCATTGATAATGCAAAATGAATTTGAGCCTTCTGGGCAGTATAGATAATAATTCCATTTTGACATTAAAAAATCTCAGGACAGAAGGTATTTTCAGACTTCTTAAATGATTATAACTTAGCTGAAGTAATTTTATTAAGTCATTTAAATAAAAACTCAGAATGTGCACTTTATCATTTAGAGACTTGTTTAAAATTTAGATAATAACAATTCAAAGGAAAGGAGAAATCCAGGACTCCTAAATTCTTTTACTTCAAGAGAGGATTTTCTATCCTGAAGTGTAAATTCTAGGGGATACTCTGAAAAACTGTTAAAAAAGAGCACGCTGGTACTGATGCATTTCCTACTTCTTGTAGCATTCTTAGAAATGGCATATAATGAGAAGGGAGAAAATCTTGGTAAGATTGGTAATCCTCCAAAGAAAATTATACTTTCTTTCTAAATTCTTATATTTTTCATTTTATGTGCTCTGATTGTTATTTTTTAAATGTTATTGCAGTCTCCAGCTTAATGTCTATGAAGAATTAAATGATTCTGAAGTGGACAAAAAAGAGAATTCACAGATAGAGCATAAATATTCTCAAGTATTTTTTTCAGCAAATTTTATTCCATTTCTCTGTATTCTAATCACAGAATCTAAGGGGATGGAAGGGACCTCGAAAGATCATCTAGTCCACCCCCCCTGCCAGAGCAGGGTCATCTAGAGTACATCACACAGGAACGCATCCAGGCGGGTTTTGAATATCTCCAGTGAAGGAGACTCCACAACCTCTCTGGGCAGCCTGTTCCAGTGCTCTGTCACTCTCACAGTGAAAAAGTTTTTCCTGATATTTACATGGAACCTCCTAATAGTGTATCGGAATGACACACTTATGATAGAAGTTTGGCACCATCCAAAATCTAGTGGAAGGTGTCCCTGCTCATATCAGGGGGCTTGAAGTTAGATGGTCTTTAAAGTTCCTTCCAACACAAACCATTCTATGATTCTATGAAATTAAAATTTTAATAATAATGTAAGACATAGTTTGCACAATTTTTAAACAAAGAGAAACCCATATTAACAAAATAAAACCATCCATTGTCTTGGTGAAGGATACTATTTCAGAGCACAATACTTATCCTGATAACAAAAAAAACTGTGTATAAAAAAGTGATCAGAAAATGCAGATTATCAGTAGTAATATTAGTAGTAGCAGTAGTGGCAGTAGTAGTTTTAAATGATAATTTGATTTGCCAACAGTTACAGCTAAAAAAAAAAAAGGATGATGAAGTAATGACTAGATTTGCATGAAGTGACGCAAGTGAAACACTAGATGATTCCTTTGTGGAACTGTCCCTAACGTTTCTAAGCAGCAGATAGTAAATGCGACAGCCAAGTCTCAGTTGTAGATGACTTGAGTCAACAACTCTTCCCTAAAGGCTCATCTGTTCTTTTCTTGCAGGTGACTCAGTTGATGCAGACTCAGGAATGTCACTGGTCAAACAGCTGCCTGTCAACTCTTCAACAGTGAAGGTGAGTATCAGTACCACAGTTCCTGTCTCACACTCCCTATCTACCAGGTTCTCACCTCACTCCTTTGCTGTGCTGCACCGAGATACTGCTCTCTCTGTCACTCTGCATGCCAGGCATTCTGCGACCAGATCCATTTGACACTTAGTTCACTTAATGAAAGAGGGATGTGGTGTTGCAGCTAGTGGTTTGCTACCTAATGGGAGAGTAGAGTCTGAAGATCCTTGGAGAAGGAAATCCACCATGAGTGGATTTCACTGACTGAGTTTCACTTCTCATCATGTGGCGCAGTGCTGGATTCTCAAATGTTGAGAAAAGAGAAATTAAGTTATCTTGAAAATGTGTGCTGCAGGTAATTTCTCTGGGAAGTACTAAAGTGAGAAATAGGACAGCATACTCCTGTAATTGTAGAAGAAGCATGTTTAAAAATTTCCATTCAGCAAGTTGCAGATTATCAGTTTGACACTTTCCATGAATCTTACAGCTCATAGTTCATAAATAAGTTTTGATAATATCTAGTGCACACAGGTGAATCACAGGAAGCTGCAAAAGCAACCCACCCAGTCTTGGATCATCTTGAGGCCCTATCTTTTCAGAGATGACCCATGAGGGTGTAGATAGCTCAGCCCTGAGTTGTCTGACAAACCATAGACTAAACAGCAGTGCTACATCATCCAAAGAATCAAAACCTGAATGGAGCCTTGAAATCCCTCAACAAAAATGACCCTAAGTCTCAATCCAACCACTATCCAGTTGTCTGAGAAAATAAGATAAATAGAAGCTGGCAGGTTTAAGTTCCAGCTCCAGCAGACAACTTTGTGTATCCAGATGTTATAATCCACTCCACCATATCACCCTCCCACAATCAGAGGATAAAAAGCTCCATTATTCGAATCAGAGGTGGGAGTCACTTCTTCAACAATACAGCTGGCCTGTGTGGAGACCCTTCCCTCCTTGTTTAAGATGCTAATCAGGGCAACATCCCTGGGGTTGAGAGCCCTTATCTGGAGCCGTAAGTGATTAAGAAACATATGTATACTGTTAGTGCGCTTTAGAAAGTGGATAGTGCATTTCTCCATTGTACCTGTAAAACCTTTAACAGTGATGTATTAAATCTGTAAGCATAGTTCAAATAATTTTTTTGTTTGAACCTTTCAGTCAGTCCTCTTTTCATCACATATTTTCAAATAAGATTTCTTTTATTGACGATGCTTCTTATTTTGTGGTGTTAGTCCGACTTTTTCCTATACAATATTACAACGTGATTTTGTTTGATTTAGCTTTTCATATCGGGCCTTAGCCTGTACAAAGTACACTAAAGTGTCAGAACATATGTTTTTATAATGAACACAACATATAAAACTGGACACTTGCAAATATTCTGGAGGCAGGACTTGAGTTCTAATCCAATCTTCTCATTGAATGTCAGTGAGATTTATTCGTGGGTATTCACATATCTGGGTTACTGTTACTTTTGTCAGTATTGTCTGTTTACAACAGAAGCTCTCTAGAAGAATGATTATGTCTCTGAGTCAAATCTCCTTGACTCTAATAGATTCCACCTGGAGGGACTACATGCTTGTAAAAGCTCTAGTACAATTGGGAGGACGTTTTGTGCAGACACCTTAATGTAGCCTTCTAAAATCTTTAAATATTTCCAAGACAGGTCTGTATTCCATTCACTTTCAAATGAGTTATTCATTTCAGTGAGATTACTTCAAGCCTTGCAGCATCTTTTGCATGACAAAAACTAAACTAGAAATCCAGATAAGATCCACATCACAAAACAGCATAATGTTTGATTTAGGCTAGGAGCCAGAAGGGACAGGTTATGTAAGCTCAGAGACAATGAGCTCCCACTATTTAGCATCCCACTTGTTACACTGATTCATAGCAATAATTCTATTTTGTAGCCCTTGATTTTGAGTACTGACACTAAATTTCTCTTTCAAGTTGGGCAACGATTCCTGTTAGTTTACTGCAGACAGGGTTATTGCATGTGCAGCCTTAATTCTAAATATTCTAGATTCTGAATAAAGTACAGACTTCATCACCAAACTGTTCTCTACACACTGTATCTCTATAAAAGTGAGCTTCTTATCTTAGGACACCAAATAACTTACTTGAGAGGCACTTAACCCTCCTCAGTTCCTTATGGATTTAATTACTTAGTGCATCACAGGAATGATCAAGTCCAGGACAAGAAAATCTAAAAGCAGGGAAACTATACAAAGACAACACTGTAGCAATATAAAGATACTAAAAAATTAATTCTTACTGTCTGAAATAAGAGTGGAGGATTCTCCTATGACAAATAAATAAATAAATAAATATAAATAAAATGTCTAAAATACTTGAAGAGCCTTACTAAGACCTATAATTTTTAAACTCACATATCTAACTCACAAATACTTTTAAAGAGTTCTTTATTTAATAGAGTGTTATGATCCTCAAAAGTATTTTTTTTAAGTACTCCCCACCTGATTTTGTTTTGTTTTTTTTGCTTTTAACTAGCAGGTTGCATTCCCTCTGTAGCTCAAGTGAACTCTTCAGATTTAGAAGTGTCAGAATTTAAATCAAATCATTTTTGTTTTCTTCTCTCCAGCAGCGCAAATAGGAATTTAGTCTCAACGTATGTGCATGAAAAGGTCTTCTTATGCAGTAGTGAACACCAGCTGAGATGAAAGAGCCTGGAGTTACAGAGGAAATTGATTCAGTTCAGAACACTCAGGGTTTGCAAAGTACAGCCAGGCTCTACATAACTTTAGAGTCTTGATTTCTGATCTTTCAAGCCAGGAACCTTCTCACAGTATACTGTGACTTTCATCCAACTGTTTTCTGTAAAGAGAAGGGGTGTGTGAACTGTCATGCATGCTGGTATTAAATGCACATGGAGCTGGATTTTGTCCATGGTGTATACTCAGTTCAGGTTCTCAGCCTTTTAGAGCCAGCCAAAGTTTAGAGCTGAAATCATCAATCCTTGAAAACTTGTGTTGCTTGCTCATGACACACTTAGATGGTCCCAAGCATGTACCAAGGACTGCTTCAATCATGGCACCCCCTTCAATGGAAGAGGTTGGTCAGAACACAAAACTGAATGAAAGATTCCTAACATTGGAGATTGCATCCTAATGTAGACAAAATTGCCATGAAATGCTCAATTCTTCTTTAGCTGTGTTTTACCTGTCAAATTTGCCCTGTGAGATTACAACGGTTAGATTTAAAAATGTGTATATATATATATGTTATTAAGTATGTTTTGATCACCATTTTTTAATGCTGAAAAACAATGATTGCCTGTGATACTGTAGTCTCACTGACTCTGTGTCCAGTCATAAGATAACAACTATTCCAGCTACTGTTAAACACCCATTCAGTTTCACTGGTGTATTCCAGTAATTGGTTTCTGAAATCTCTAATAAACAGTGCAATCATTTTGCAATATTACCACAACTCTAACGATTTTGGGAACCTTTGCTTTCATTTTTTGTCTTGACAACTAGAACCATATACTTCTACCTTCTAAACAAGTCACCAAAAATGGTATCTGTGTAAATGGAGAATTAAGGAATTGTCCTTGATACAATTCTTTCGTATGACTACAGGAATAAATGTGGTTGTTACTGCAATAAGAAACATCCTGACTATTGCCCTGAGTGGGGGATACTTTCAAGTAACATTTATGGATACAGATAGACATACACATAAACACACACATATAAATCCATATTCCAAGTATATATATATATGTAGTATGTACACACAAACACACAATCTGGTTTTGTAGAAAACATCTGTTACTGATTGTGGTTTGACTTGCTTCCACGGGGCATTAAGTTTCTTTATCTTAACCATCTGTCATTTTTGCCTTGTACACTGAATTAATTACAGAATTTTAAACAGCTCATTTAAAAAAACCACAAACAAAATTACTATCTGGTGAGAGCAGTTTATGAATAATATGCGTATTCCTACTGTGAGGACAGTAGCCACTTTTAAGATTCAGTAATTCAACTTGTCTCTGAAATTTTAAGGAAATAATATTAAGTCCTGTAATGTAAAGAAGCTCATGTTGTTATGAGCAAACCCCAAATCCTCCAGAACTGCAGAACTATACACTAATCAATGTAAAGGGAAAATAAATTTAATCCTTAGACTCCATCTCTTCATGTAACAGTGGGAGATCAAATCTTTAAATGGTGCTTTGATGACAAATTAAGTTTTGTTATAAGTAGGAGCAACCCTCTGAGGTCAACAGAAGTATACCATTTATGTTTGCTGATGTAGAGCCCTGGATGTACTTTGATTCCTCTTTTTCAACACAGGTACAAGAGGCTTGCTTTTAGAAAGCTTTCCTATTATAAACCTCTGCATGTTTTAGGGTGATTTTAAGTCTTTTTATTATCTCCATTAATGCTATAATATTGTGGAGGAAAGAGGTATATTTGCCCTGTACAACACTATTATTCCAGTTTCATGTAGGACAAAATGGGAGCAAATGCAAAAACTGTGAATCTCTCTTCTATGTGTTGACATTCTTGACCAACCCATGTAATAAATATTATAAATGGTCAAGATATTTTGTTAAGAAAAAAGGCATACCATTCTACATTAATTATTTCTGAGAGAGTACACGGTGGAAATATTTGGGTAAGTGCTTGCCAAGAGTCAGGGTTGAACACTCTAACTCATTATACTAATTGTGTTCTTTATTCCTTTGTTGTTATAGTCTGTACCAATTACAGAGACATTAGTAAGATTAGATGTCCCCAGTTGTGCCAATTATGCAACAGTACATCCTCATTTTTGATATGAATATGGTTTTAGTTGAAGAATATATCTAGTGGCTGTTACCCTTTCTCTTTTCAAGACACAGCCTCTGGCAGACTATAAACATGTGGTTGGGCTACTTTATGTCTTCATTTGCTCTCTTATAAAAGCTTCCCACCTTCTCACAAATTGCTAAACAATTATTTGCTTATCATGTACAATATGCATTATAATTTCATCAACTTCAATCTGAACTTTTGCTGAAGATCATGGATTTCTTTGATCTTTGAGATAAAAGTAAAATTCTCTGTAAGTATGCCCTTACTGGCATCTTTCCAGCTTTCTTTTCTTGTTCTCTATAACCAAACAACTCCATCTCAACATTTTAAAATACAGAGCTGTCACTACTCAGTACTCATTCCCATTTGCTTTTGATTATTGCACACTGAAACTGAAAATTCTCTATTTCTAAAGATGATATAGGCTTCTATATATTCTAATTAGGCAAACTAAATTCATTTTGACTATATAATAAATTAAACCAAGCAAAAAGAAAGCTAAAGTAGGAAATACATGCACAGTAAAAGCTACTTTATGAGTACATTAAGAACTTGCAGTTTAATATTAGAAAGTTAGGAAATGTCATAACTGAAGCTGCCTATTCAACAAATGATTTATGATCTTTAATCCCATGACCTTACAGTACTTCTCCTGAAAATGGGAGAAACCCATGATTTGAAGGTATTACTCTGGTCCATCTATAGAAAAGGTCTGGTGCTGCTTATTCAGTGATGCAAACATATTTTGGAAAAAAATATAGAGTGACTATGTAATTAAAAATTGTATCATAAAGCGTACTACAAAAGCACAACCCTAAGTTAAACACCTCTTTTTGAACAACTTCTTAACTCTCTCAGCTGTCATTAACAGCTTTATTCTAATACGTATTGTCTTTATATAAAAGTCCTTTATCTTTAACAAGCAACAGCCTACACCTTCAACAAGGATTCCCTCTCCCTCACCAGAATTACAAATAGAGAATGATCTGATGAAAAGCAGGAAGAAAACTCCTTCCAGAGTGTACAGGCACTGCTGTTAATACAAGGAGTCAGGAAAAGTCCAGAGGTGGCATAGGAGTAACTGGTTGAACACTCAGTACCGTAAGAGGCTGAGGCAGGTTCAGGAAGGTGGAAATTTCCACCAATTTTAGTATATAAAAGACAGACAAAACACAGACCAAACATTTTCTGAAATGCAGAACTCTCCTGTCTGACTATTACAGATGAAAGAGACTCTAGCTTGAAAGATGGCACCTCTAGGAAGTTGAAAACCTGACATACTCCATCTCTCTGTGTTGTGCAAGACTGAAAAGACCCTTCTTTCAGACAAGGGCAGTCAAAGTACGGCTGTGTGCATGTGGAGCATATAGTCAACTATAAAAACCAGTGGGAATGGAGCCTTTTAGCCTTAGTCATTATCTGTGCACATAATTAATAAAATCTGTATTAACTGCATATTAATGTAACTACCATGTCAATGGGTTGTTACTGAAGAAATATCTGCATTTTTAACTGAGAGGTGAGTAGTGAAGGTCTACACCTAGACCTTTTTTTAGACATAGATCTTATTTTTCATCTTCTACTTACTTATAATTCTGCTGAGAAATATACTGCATAATGACTTTACATTTTGTTCTCAGAGAAATATATTACAAGGCTGCACACTGACATTTGTACAATTTTATACCACATGGCACATACAGAATAGATTAGGGAAATTAATCTCAGATTTATAAACAAAACTTCTTACACAAGTGACTCATTTTAGTTGAATGTGGATGGTCCTTAATGGGAACACATATGTTTATGCTAAATAACCTGTAATATCAACTGAGGTGTCACAATTCTCTCCACCATTAGGAAGATTGATTTTGCCTTGGAGTGCCTCTACTCAACAGAAGTACCCTTCAGGTAAGTTGAAAAAGTTATCAGGCGTAAATGAGCAGTGGAGATTCTGGAGATGGAGGAAAACTCTAGAGTGCCACTGAAAAGTGTTTTCTGCTCCCTAAAATGCTAAATATGCATCCACTAAAAAAATATTTAAAAATACTATATATCTGTGGTAACTATTTTTTTCTTATGAATTGTCTAACAATTGTGGCATGGAAGAAGAATCTGAAGTAGGGAAAAAAAACCCAAAACAACAGAAATACTGAATTTAACCTTTCAAATCGTAAAGAGTAGAAAGTATTTAATGACAGGTATAGGCAACCATAGGATAACATTAATCCTGATAAATTGCTAGCAATACTCCACTGTAAATCTGCTGTGAGATCAGATTAAGTTTGGATTAAGTATAGGGTACTGTCAATATGGACGAGCTTTGAAGATGATTTTTGATTAATAAAATGCCTAAATGGATATGGCAAATTGAACAATACTATTTTTTTTGAGTTTTTTTCAAACAGTACAGTCTAGTTACAAACAAGACACATAATAATCAGATAAGGTGAAAAATGCCAATGAGAAGCCCAAGAAGAGAGGACAGAAAGAGAAAGGAAGAAGGAATATTGTACTATTCATTTTGACTTTTATATATTTGAATCAAGTTATTGGATTCTAGCTCTTGTAACCAGTTCCTTAGAATTATAACTCCTATGTCCAATCTTGTCTCTTTGAGAGCTTTTCTGAATTCAAAGACAGATGAAGTATTGACACCCAGCGGGACTATATCTATATCTATATCTATATCTATATCTATATCTATATCTATATCTAATCTATATCTATATCTATATCTANAATCTATATCATCTATATCTATATCTATATCTAGATATAAACTACATCTTTGCTATATAAATGCCTGAATTATACATTTCAGAATAGAGTTATCAACACGATTCAATAAACTCTAAGGCTGTCTCTATTAAGAGATATTTCTGAAGTTTTATTTATTTACTTTTACTCTATAATGTGTACATAAATTAAAATACTAATTTTATTTCGCTGCTGTGTTTGATTTAGGTCCATGACGTGCTGGATAAGCAAAATGGAGGAGCACTTAAAGAGGTAACCACCATGCTCAGGCATTAGATTCTTCAGACCAAACAATGTGTCATCTACTCTTTCAGAAAAGAGCCTATTCTTTTAGCAGGTATCACTAGATTTTGTTTTCCTCTGTTCTAAGTTTTTGAAATTATTTTAACTTATATCAAAACCAAGTGGTAGGATAATAAAATAACAGGTCTGTCATATTCCAAGCTAGGAATTCACTTCTGTGGAGGCATTTTTTTAGTTTTCTTGAGACATACTATCCATGTATTTATTTTATTGGAAAAATACAAAAAAATCCATTTACTCCTTGTTTTTCCAAGTATTCTCATAAAATGAAAAGGGATGGGGAAGGAGAGAGGAATGGGTAAAGAACAGGAAACTTGATGTAATCACACAACTGTCCAATGCAAAAATAAAAATCTATTGTCCCAGGCCAGTTAAGTCAAAACTCTATTAATTGTTAAAGATGGACTGTAAAGCCTTCCTGTTATCAGACAGATCTTGAAAATAAATATAATGACAGTTTTCAAGCCATTTATCATATATTAAAGGAGATGATTATTAGTTCGAACAAGAGACACTGAATCCACTTATTTTGAAATATGAAGGGTAGGAGAAGAAACGTTCTCTAAACAACCAGGAGGCAAACCATATCAGATGTTGAAGCTCAGTTGTGAAACTTTGGGATACTAATAATAAACAACTTAATAATGTGTCAGAGAAGTCTTTGAATGGTGATGTAATATATTCCTTATACTAATGCCTGTAAAATGTTTTATGCTAGGCATAAGAGGGTCATTGACATGTCCATTTAGGACACAGAGATATAGGATGAAAGCAACAACTCCTAAGTCAGGAATGGGATCATCTATATAGAATAAAAAAATAAATGCAACAGAATGACATTTTTGTTTTAATCATCTTTATTTATATTAAAGGGGAAAAATCTTTTCCAGACATGGAGATCTTCACACTACACTACTGTTTGTGTATTTATTTATTTATTTATTTATATCAAAGCTTGCCTTTGGACCTAAAACCTCCTTGCATCCATATTGTCTAAAAGTTTCACATGAGAAGAGGGTTTTTCATTTCTAAAAGAGCAAAGTAGTCAGGAAATCATCTAAATTTGCAGCACAATACCACTGCTCTGCTCTGCACCTCTTTGCTGAAGCGCACACCAGAGCTATGCCCTTTTGGAACTATTCAAAGAACTGTTCACAGAACCGAACCTGTATGTAGCCATAGCCAGTCATATAAGTACCATCTTCACTGAGTGAATATTATACAATACATTTGTTATTATGTCTTATGGGGATTTTGTCTCTCATCTTCTAAGGTGATTACTTACAATTTTGCACAGAAAAATACAAGATCTGTGGGTAAGAGTATGATTCTTTCAACATGTAAGCTACATCTTGTACATTTTTTTAGAGTATTCCAGATACAAACTAGTCTTCAGACGTGCATTAGAGACATCTGAGCAAGCTCGTATGTCTACACAGTGAATTGGGATGCAGAATATACATTTTTCCAAAACAGCACAACACTATCAGCACAGTGCTATGTCACAGCTAAATAGATCTGCCTGTTACCAGGGCTTATTAGCTTTGAGCAATCACATTTATGTACCTTCCAGCTCTGAAGTTTAAACATCTTCTGCAAGCCTGGGGACCTCTGCACCGCAACCTGCTGTGGAGAGTAAACGTATCAATATCTATGCTATGGCCACAGAGCTCTTGTACAGAGCCTGCAGAGCTCAAAAGGCAGAATTATCACAACCCTTCCAAGCTTATTTCCCCTGCTAACAAAAAGCAATTTAAAGAGCTCCATGACTAGTGAACTCCAAAGACTCAGGTTAGCAAGTTACTGGTCCTCAAGTTACTTGCAAAAGAGTGAGTATTTTGTAGCACACATTAGAAGTGCTACCAGTATTGAGACCTACACATATCACAGAACCACAGAATCACAGAATCCTAGGGGTTGGAAGGGACCTTGAGAGATCATCTAGTCCAACCCCCCTGCCAGAGCAGGTTCACCTACAGTACATCACACAGGAACGCATCCAGGCGGGTTTTGAATGTCTCCAGGGAAGGAGACTCCACAACCTCTCTGGGCAGCCTGTTCCAGTGCTCTGTCACTCTCACAGTGAAAAAGTTTTTCCTGATATTCACATGGAACCTCCTATGCTCCAGTTTGCAACCGTTGCCCCTTGTCCTATCATTGGTCATTACTGAAAAAAGCTTTGCTCCATCGTCCTGACACTCACCCTTTACATATTTGTAAACATGGATGAGGTCACCCCTCAGTCTCCTTTTCTCCAAGCATTTACACTTCCTAAACTAGAATGGAACAAATTAAGGGAGTTCCTAAAAGTTTATTCCAGAAACACAAATGCAGTGTTCAAAGTGGCTATTCAACTATTTTGTCAGCAGATATAATAGAAAGACCTGCACATTAAAATTATCATCTTTGGTTTCAGCAGAAAATATTCTAAGGAGAATCAAGTATTTGAAAGAACTTTCAGGGGTTGAAAGCAAAAAAGATGAAGCCAACTATGGCAGTATTTTTACTCTAACTCTGCCTTGCTTAAATCTCTTCTCTTCTTCATTAACCAGCATGACCCTTTAGGCCTCTGTGAAACTCTACTGATTTAAGTGACAGGTATAGAAGTCCATGCTGGCAGACCCAGAGGCAAGATCAGGGCACAAAGTGATTCATAAATAAATGTAAGAAAGACAGGTACCTCTTGGGCCTGTGAGATTTGCAGCTATCAGTTTCTCATTTGAGAGAAAAAAGGTAAGTCTTAGTTTTCAGTAAACACAGAAAGTTAATGTAACTTCTCCTTGAAAAAATGTATGTACACAGCACATTGATGAAAACTGGCCTTAGTCAGTATGAGCTAATTATATGTCCCAGACACGCTACAGTTGAATGTGAGTCCTGGACACTGGGGCTGTGATCCTTCTGCAGCAACTGTTCTGTAAGGCACAGCAATCCACCCTTATCCACCAGGATTTTTCTGCTTCAGGAGCTGACAGAAGTGTTTATGCAGATACAGAATGGATTGGATTGATGAACTAATTTATCCTAAATTATCTCTGCAAAAAATGTTTGAGCTCTTTTACAGTTGGATCAATTTCCCAGTTCACCACATAAACAGCTGTGCGTAGCAGCAAACACAGAAGGTGGGTTGATAGTGGGAAAAAGTACCTGGCAATAGGGTGGGTATTAGCTTATGCAGCCATGTCACCAAACGCAGATCTGCAACCTAGTAAAAGAGAAATGCGGCCTCATAAATGTATCAATAAAGATAGTGCTGTAATAGAAAATGTGATACATCATAGATTTTATAAATTTAGTTATCTTAACTAACTTCTAAAGTTGAAACTTTTTCTATAAATTTTAAATCCATGTAGGATTAAGTTGGATTCAGTCATCAGCCATCACTACTGCTGTCTGTTATTTGTCAGGTAATAATGGATACTCAGCATCATTCAGTAGATACAGATTTAAACATATAAAAGAATATTACATTGAAATTAAGGTATCTTAGGAAATAAATATTTATGTAATAAGATTTAATAAAATTAAAAAGTTAAATATTTATTTATTTATTGCATTTGCTGAATAATGTTACATATAAACACAGTGTATTTTAAAAGAAAAGCAAAATAGGACAAAAAATCTACAGCAAGAGAAGCTGCTCATGGTACTTAATTAGTAATGTGATAATTACCCATGCATAACCACTCAATTATAAATATGGAAATGCTAAATTAATTAATATATTAAATTAATAATAACACAGAAAAATATCAAAGGCTACATTGCAGCATCCAGCTAGAACTTTGAGGTTTGTGTACAGTTGCACTGATCTTGTAAAAGTTTAAGGTCAAATTATAACTAATGGTGCTACTTCTTATCAGAATCCTCTGATATAGGAGGACAGTACTGAAGGATTTCCCCTCTCACACACACTCCTGAGATGCTTTCTGTTGGTTCTGAAGGGAGATCGGACCTTGGCTTTTCCAGATTAGTTAAGCATATATGAAACGTTTTGGTTTTTTTCAATGCTCTCAACTGTGGGATTGCTGTATTCCTCAAGGTCTTCAAGAAGAGAGAAGCTAGAGTAAAAACTCTATAAATAAGGTATCTACTTTATTTGCATTATTTATATTGTTCTTACAATTTAAGTGAAACTGATTTATGCTCTCAATAAATCTGCAAACCCTCATTTATATCTTGAAATCAATGACTGTGGCTGCATATTAGCCTCATTTGTGTTTCTGCTGCTGTCCTAACTAATGATTTTGTTGGAATGAATATTCATGGAAACTGAGATTTTTAAGTAAACATTAGGGAAAGTTATACAATTTAACCTTGTATTCATACTTGTATGATTATCCTGACTGTCTGATTCCAGGAGCATTATTGATTCAACTACGTAAAAGCAAGTTGGAGGGGGGGGGGGTGGCCGGTCTCTTCTCCCAAGTGACGAATGATAAGACAAGAGGAAACAGCCTCAAGTTGCACCAGTGGAAGTTCAGTCTGGATATTAGGAAAAATTTTTTTATGGAAAGGGTGGTCAGGCATTGGAACAGGCTGCCCAGGGAAGTGGTAGAGTTACTGTCCCTGGAGGTATTAAAAAAAATGTTTGGACATGGCCCTCGGGGACATGGTTTAGTAGTGGGCTTGGCAGTCCTGAGTTGACGGTTGGGCTTGATGATCTTGAAGGTCTTTTCCAACCAGAGTGATTCTATGATTCATACTATGACCTGTCTAAATTGACCAACTAAAAGTTTAACTATCAATTTTCACTTACAAAAAAAGGCCAAAACAGAATCTGCAGTAAAAGATGTCACTATCAACTTTTTGCTGGTGAAAAGTGCTAGATAAAGGTTATATGTTGTGCTTGATTTGGGCAGTGATGTTCAAGCAGTACTTATGTGAGATTGGTTCTCTAAGGTGAACAGGTTTCCTGAAACTCAACCAAGACAAGACTGAAGTAAGAAAGCTGAGGCTGGAGAAACAGGCTGGCAGGGAGCAATGGTGCTCTCTTTGATTTAGTAGTTAATTACCATGCTGTAGCTACTATCATGATGTGCTAGTAGTCACAACAAAGACATGAATTTAGACTTCCAGCTGGCATTTGAATTGTTATACAAGTGGTCCAGTCAGCTTTTTGTCTTCTGCAGTTAGTTTGCAATAGAGATCCACTGTTTCACATGTTCTTATTCTCTATGCATTGTACAACTGCACTGTACAAATTATACCATGCATTTAACACATTCTGCCATATATTTTGCATATTATATTATTACATGTAGCACAAATCAATAGTAGAATGCTAAAGTCATGGAAATATGCCAAACAATATCCAGCACCCAGCACTATATCATACCTTAATACTATTCAAAAGGCAAAGATTTTGAAATGCAAAACAGGTGTTCAGAGATTGTCAGTGATAGTCCATTCATATTTTAATGAAATTTAAAGATTTAGTTATGATGTATAGCAATTTGAAATGGCCTGAGGTTAGTTTATAAGAAAGATCTCTTCACTTTCCTTATTCTGCATTACCCATTAGATCAGCAGAAATGTTTTAAATTATTTTATTTCTTAAGAAAACAGGAGAAGGTCAGTAGTTGTAGTTTTATGACACAGACTATGGAATTTCAAAACTTCCCTCCCTTCTTGACCACAGTCATTCCATTGTTGTGATTCTTCAGGAAAAAAGAAAGGGTTGAGGGTCTGTCTGATAAATTATGAAATAATTGATTAGATGGTCAGATCCAGAGGGTAGCAGTCAACGTCTCAGTATCTCAATAGGCATGGGCATCAGTGACAAGTGGTGTACCCCAGGGATCCGTATTGGGGCCGATACTGTTTAATATCTTCACCAATTACACAAACAGTGGGCTCAAGCGCACCCTCAGCAAGTTCACAGATGACACCAAGATGAGTGGTGCAGTTAACACACCTGAAGGACAGGAGACCATCCAGAGGGACCTAGACATGCTCAAGAAGTGGGTCCAGGGGAACCTCATAACATTCAACAAGGAGAAGTACAAGGTCCTGCACTTAGGTTGGGACAACCTGGGTATGAATACCAGCTGGGGGTCAAGGGATTGAAAGCAGACATGTGGAGAAAGACTTGGGGGTACTGGTAGATGAAGGCGGGACATGAGCAGGCAATGTGCCCTTGAAGCCCAGAAGGCCAATCATATCCTGGGCTGTATCAAAAGAGGTGTGATCAGCAGATCAAGGGAGGTGATTCTGCCCCTCTTCTCTGCTCTAAGAGGACCTCACCTGGAATACTGAATCCAGGTCTGGAGCCCTCAGCACAGGAAGAACATGTTGGAACAAGTCCAGAGAAGGGCCACAAAAATGACCAGAGATCTGGAATACATATCTTATGAAGAAAGGCTGACACAGTTTTAACTTCTCAGCTTGGACAAGAGAAGGCTCTGAGGTGACCTCATTGCCACCTTTCAATACCTAAAGGGGGCCTATAAGAAAGATGGGAACAGGTTTTTTAACAAAGCCTGTTGTGATAAGATGAGGGGTAATGGTTTTAAACTGAAGGAGGATAGATTTAGGTTAAACATAGGAAGAAGTTTTTCACAATGAGGGTGGTGAAACACTGGCACAGGTTGCCCAGAGAGGTTTTGGATGCCCTGTCCCTGGAAACCTTCAAGGCCAGGTTGGATAGGGCTTTGAGCAACCTGGTCTAGTGGAGGATGTTCCCACTCATGGCACGGGGCTTGGACTAGATGATCTTTTAAAGTCCCTTCCAACTGAAGATATTCTGTGTGATTCTCTGTGATTCTGTGAAAATAAGGATAAAGATTTGCGAAGTTCCTATGGAACAAGTCACTTTTTTATTCCTGAGATTTACATGAATGATACTTATTCTACACTAACAAACAAGTCTTCACTATTACAGTAAGTAAACAATTCAAAGTGATAAATACAAAAACTTCACTTTAAAAAGTCTTCAGATTTGATGTATTTTTTTAAGCTGCTAAATGATCCAGAAGCCGAAATCTTTTCCCCATACTGCATTTAAGACTTTTTCATAAAATTTATGCCACTAATTGAATAAGTCGCATGTCAGAAGAAGACATGGACATTTAAGTCACATAATTTCATTTCTTATCACAACAACTTACGAATTTCAGAGAAGATGACACTGCTTGTTAAAGTCAGAAATTGTCTGTAGTAGCAATAGTAGGAGCAAACATTGTTATGACAGCAGAATTGTCAACTAGCTAATTGAGTATCATTTACAATATTGATAACATTGAAATTTTGCAATTAGTTTCATGTTAGTAATCTGCTACTCTCACTTCAAACCCTTCTGGACCACCAAGCCAGGACCAGCTTATGCATAGTTATGAATCTGCTGAAAGAGCCCCCTTTCCAAAGTAAGTCTGAATTTGACTTTACTCCTATATAGCTGAAAAGGAAAGAAAGAGAGTAACAAACATGTAGATATAAATTAATTTAATTTTGTTCTCATACATCAGAAAATCACTATAAGTATATGATCTTCATCATCTATATGTTCTGATGATAGTCAAGAGATGAGTTGTAGTTATCAAGAGATGAGTTGTAGTTATCTAATCTGCTGTGTAACACTTTTTAGGTCATTCCCATTTTTACATAGGCTTTTCTTGAGGAAGCTGCTTTAATAACATCATTATCTATGATTACAACAGCTCCAGCTATACACAGACAACACTGAAAGTTTCCCAATATGACATTATAAATCAGGGCACCTATTTGGAGAACCTGCATTTTCCTTCAGGAAGAAATGAGTTTATGCATGTGGTGACTGTGTACCTGCAGAGAGACACGGAACCCAAGGGTACCTGAGATGGTAAGGTATGGATAGGCAGCAGCTTCAAGGAAGGATTTATGGGAGCACCTAAAGCAACAGTCCTGCAGTGAATACCCTCAGAGTGTGTGGCAATTAGATCACAAGAAGTCCTTTGGCACTATCAACTGCCAGTCACCTTTTTTGCCAACAGGATCTTTACCTCTACAGGGCCGGTAGGTGGATGGCACTTCATCAGGGCAAACAGACCAGCTGAAAGTACATCAGTTGTACCCCCAGTTGTAAATCTGTGCTAGAGGTTCCAGTCCTTCACAGAAATTACATGTTGTCCATAAAATTATTTATGCCAGTGACATACGCTTCAGACAGCCATGCATGAGGAAAGATATAAAAGCTCTGCCTTTTTTAGTGTTGAAACGTATCTCTTGAATTGGTAACATAAAGGTTAACAATAAGTATATTAAAATGTATTTATGTTACAATAAAAAACATACAGACAAGAAATTGCCTATGGCAAAAAAAAAATCAGTTTTAAAGAGATGAATATTATAGAATGTTTTCATGGTTACATATTTGTAAAAAACAAGTACAGGCTCTCTGTCTACTACATAAGATATTATTGTGGCTCTTTGGCTTACAAGCAAATTCAGTACCAATTTTCAGGCATCTATACTTTAGTACTTGATAAACTGGGTTGAAACATCCAACAGCCTTAGTGTTGGCTACCTGCAGTTCCAAGTTCTTGTAATGTTTTATTTTAATTATTTACCAAAAAAAGTCATAAAAACATGCAAATTCCCATGCTTTGCTGTAAGCAGATGACAATTACTAAATTATTTATTAGTAAAAATGTTATTATTTATAAGAAAAAAGTTATTATTTATTAGTAAAAATGAACACCCAAATCTGATGTTTAAAAAAATCAGAAATATGAAAAGAAAACAATAAATATATATTAAAAAATATAATGGGATTTTTTTTTACTTAATTTTAAATATTTTTTATATTGTACTTCTTGAAAATTAAAGTACTGTAGGGTTACAAACTTATAAATGAGAAGACCTTCATTTATCCATATTCATGAGAGACAGCAAAAGAAGTGAAAGTTAATACCAGTTCTTGTACTGAGTTGCCTTATTGTCACCTCAAAGCTGGAAAGAAATCATAATTTTCTTTATCTCAAAGGATAGGAGTATCAAAAAACACATTTTCTTTGGTTGTTCTCTTATCTGAATAGTACTGGACAGCTTTAATGGCATAATATGATATGGCTTGTATGAGTTACTTGCCATTCTGCTGTTATTTAAGTGCATCATTATAACTCTGAAATTAGCTGAATTAATCATATAAATCTTAAAGAATATAACACTGCAGTACGTATGTTATGTTATATGGTGATCAGCTTGGAAACAGGGCCAATGACCATTTGCATGATAACGAAGTATTCTTTCATAAAGGTGTCAAAAACAATCTAAGCAGCTAATGAAATTTTATGCAAACCACCTGCTGGTCACCTTCACTTTAATTAAATGTCTTTGGGGGAAATGGGAGAACCTTTCTTATTAAACACAAATTAGAATGCAGATAAACACAGGACAAGCAATAAGTAATGAACAGAACGCAATGTGAAGGAAGAAGACCACTTGTGCTGTATAGAAGATTAACCATGATTGCCCTATAACAAGAACCACATTTTGTTACTGTTGGAGGATTCAAAGGACAGTAGAGCCACTTCTGTGTGACTTCTGTCAGCAGCTTTGGTATAAAAATGCCTAAACCCAGAACAATAATTCTTTCATTCTTCTGGATTCTGCATTTCAAACAGGATTTTTTGGTTGCTGTAAATGGGTCGATTCCAGATCACAGAAAAGTTTAAAGGACAGCAAAAGAAAGAACAGAGCAAACAAACAACTACAAAAATATTGAAAATTAAACCTTTCCCTTATAAAGATGAGAGTGTGTTTTTCTGGCTAAAACATTCTCCAAAGCACAGACACTCAGGGCTGCAGCATCTCATCAAAACCCATAGGCTGAGAAAAAATATTTTGTACCTATTGTGTTCTTTTAGAGATATTTAGATTTTATGTAGGAAGCATTAATAATTTCCCATTGTCACATGCTACCATCATGAGTCAATTTTCACTCAATGTGAATTTTATCTAGGTATTTAAAAGTATATCATATGTTAATACTGAAAAATTTTAGGGGAGATCATTCAATAAAGGTTCTTAAAATTTTGTGGATTAATAGTCAGCTAAACGACTTGGGAAGAAAGGGGCAAATAAATGATCACTTTTCAGGCACATCCTGCAGGGATTTGTGTCTGGACTTTCTCTGTTCTCCATATTGAAAAAATAATACGTAGAAGGGGGTAATTAATGAGATGACAAAGTTTCCTGGTGGTTCAAAATTACTGAGAATAATAAAAACAGCTGGTTCTAAAGAGCTACAGAGAATATCATGGTATCAAGAGACTAAGTGATAAAGTGGCAGATGATATTTGAGAATGATAAATTCAAAGTAACACACATGATGAAAAATATCCCTAAACATGTGCACTGGATAACATGCTCTAAGCTACCTACTCTACATAAGAAAGAGATTTGAGAGTTATTGTGAACAGTGTTAAATGTTCAAAATGTAGGAATTATTCTGTAAAGAATAAACACTACGCATCATTACACAATGGTATAAATGTATGATGTGGGTGCTTCTTGAGTGCTGAGTAGTGAGAGCTTGATACCCGCCACTCAAGAAATTCATAGAGGACATATTTGCATTTTCAGGAATAAAGATCAGGTTGGAATAGGATATAGAAAAATACTTGAATAATGAAAAGAAAAAATGAAAGAGAAACAATTATATAATCATGGGTGGTGTGAAGAAATGGACTGACTATGCAATATTTCTGATAATGAAATAACTAAAATTAATGCAAATAAATAATTATGTAGACATTTAAAACAAAAACAAGTACTTGTTCCATGCTGCAGATAGACTGTGGGAGAACATTGTAGAAAAAGGAAATATTTAATGTCAAATCATAAACAAATACAAAAAGCAATTAACAACATTAATGAAGTAAAACTATTTAAAGTTGATGATATCCATAAATTAAGAAGATTCTAAGTCAGAGAGTACTGGAAGATGGGTAAGCATTACTATATATTTTATATTCTTTGCTCAAGGACTGTTATCAACTACTATCATAAAGTAGATAATAGTCTTTCCTGACCCAGAATTACTTACTTATGGTTCTTTATACTAACAAGTCATATGCCGTTGAGAATATATATATTCTTGTAGGAAGTAATTTTGAAAGAAAGAGAAACAAAAGGCCTCAACTTTGTAGGATCATGGAAAACCATTTTTCTTCTTTTTGTCATTTACTTTTACGTGCTGGCCATTTCAGGATTTTGTCCTGTAATAGTCCTTGTGAGTACTTTTCAAGTTTAAAATCTATTACTATTTTGTTATTATTGTTTATATCTAGAAAAAAACCCATATTTTAAGTCTTAAGTAGTGAAGTATTATAACATGTGGAGAAGCATTTAAGTAAGAATATTTTCTATGTTCTGGCTATGCATTTATGAGTGTAAAATACATAGTAGTTGATTCAGTTGGTTTACTTGTGTGCTTAAAGACCTATTTTTTATCTATGAACAGATGTGTATCTGAAATTTGTGTGTGTAATTTGGAGATCTGGAACAATTGCATATGTGTTCTTTACTTTTTTAAAAGTAGTTTGAAAATTGCTTCCCATGAATTTGGAAGAATTTGTTGTAAACTTTTTGAAATTATTTTGTTTGCTTCCCTGTTTGAATACATGAAATGAGACAAAGCATTCATTAGAATTTGTGAGAGAACTTAATAAACATGTACTTTTGTCAAAAGAATCTAGTAGTGATATCAGGCATGAGAACAAGATTAAAGTGAATGAGAATTTATAAATATTACATAAATGAGGACAAAATCAATCTTTTCATGTTTCTAAGACATCATTAGAAATAAGAGAGAATAAAAGTGTCAGCTTATAAAACAAAATTACTTCTACCTGGAAGCCCATTTGGTGTTTCTTGAAGGGAAAGGAGATGATCCCTTCTTATAGGAGTTCTGAAGGTTGGGATCTGCATGATGAAAAACATTTGATTTTGCAGACTGAGGTAGAAGTTTAGGTATACTGGATTTGGTAAACTAACATGCCTTGAGATTTTGCCCAGAGTTCAAGGGAAAGTTATCCCAAACTGACAAAATGTTTTAAATTTCTGATGCAAGAAAGAAAACAATGTTTATTTCTAACTCTGTTAAGGCTAACTTCAGGAGCATGTAAAGACAAGAGCTTAAATCTCCTTTTGCCCATTTCTTAAAGAAATACTGTCCCAGTAACATAGATTACAATAAAATTAACAGTAAATAGCATCTTTGGCGATATAAATTTTATCTAATAGGTTCAAATATAATTTCCACTTTTTCTTTGTTTATTTTAAATTACTTCTAAGCAAGCATTTTATATGATCCTATACCGATTCCAGGCATCAGTTTTTGGTACATTCCCTAAATTGAGGTCTGATCCTGAGACTGAACTACTCATGGGAAATAAGAAGGGTTTTTCCCACCACTTCCCTTACCCTGTTCATCTCTGCTCAGCAATTTCTTGTTAAAGTTGCTTAGTGGCCTTCCATGGTTAATTGCTATAAGCAGAGACTAGCTAAAGCACCAAATTCTAGTTTCTTTTTTTTCACAAATACTCTCTCACAGGCTTGTAAAAGTTTCACTTGTTAGTGATCTTGCAGCCAAACCGTTGTCAAGCACAGTCCATTGATACAAAGACTGCCAAATTAATCTCTCTATTTGGCCACTTTGAAAATGCCACCATAATCATATTGCAGTAGCAGAGATATTTATAGAATATCTATCTATACCACAGTCTACAACAGAATGGAAACATTTCCCTCAAGTATGGAGAACACTGACTGGAAAATACAGAAATCTGTGTGTTCATATCATTATAGATAGTACATCTGCCCTGTAGAAAAAATCATAGAATCATAGAATCACTCTGGTTGGAAAAGACCTTCAAGATCATCAAGCCCAACTATCAACCCAGGACTGCCAAGCCCACCACTAAGCCATGTCCCCAAGGGCCACATCCAAACATTTTTTTCATACCTCCAGTGATGGTGACTCTACCACTTCCCTGGGCAGCCTGTTCCAATGCCTGATCACCCTTTCCATAAAAAAATTTTTCCTAATATCCAGACTGAACTCCCCCTGGTGCAACTTGAGGCCATTCCCTCTTGTCCTATCACTTGCCACTTGGGAGAAGAAACCAGCCACCCACTCACTTTGACCTCCTTTCAGGTAGTTATAGAGAGCAATAAGGTTTCCCCTGAGCCTCCTCTTCTGCAAACTAAATAGCCCCAGCTCCCTCAGCTACTCCTCATTAAGACCTGTGCTCCAGGCCTTTCACCAGACTAGTTGGCCTTCTCTGGACCTGCTCTAGTACCTCAATGTCTTTTTTGTAGTGAGGGACCCAGAACTGAATGCAGCATTCCAAGTGAACGCAGTATTCCAGGTAAATGATGCTGTCCCGTCTAGATTTATCCAGGCATTACAAATGCTTGCTTAAAGCGAAGAAGGGAGCACACACTAACTCACTGGACTTCTGGTAAAAAAAACTCCATAGCATTTATATTCACCTGGAGCACAGTAGCACATCTCTCCAGTTCAGTTGCAAAAAACGTACATTTCAGGCAATACAAAATTATTAGGAGATGCTGAGATTACCCACATCATGAACCTACTGAAAATTACATTAACATAGACACATTGGTGGTGAGGAATCTTAATGGATTTACAGAAGAAAAAGACTACTTATTTCCCCCAATAGTTATTACTGTGTTTAACAGCTCTGAAAGGAGTAAGAGAAAAAATAGACACTATCCATAAAAAACTTATGACAAATATAAAAGAATATTTAACTATAAGCTTCTACCTAACACAAAAGTTTACTGAAAACAAGCCTAATTAACAGCCTAATTAGTTTTCTTCCCTAGAGGTTACTTGCATTAATGGAAAAAGAAACAGAGATGTGTGCCTATTGTACATGAGTATGCTCCAGAAATGCACCTCTTATCAAAAGAGCAACAAAATCAAATTATGTTGTGGTTCAGTGACTGCAGAAACCCCTAACTAATCTTTAACATCTGTTTTACCACTGTCTTTTCAAAGGCAGTTTTCAAAGCCTGTTCTGCTCATTCTGAAAGATCCTCTGAAAAAACATGAAAGACTCAGCCTTGAATTTATCAGCTGGATTCTCTTACCAGTTTTAAATCACTATAACTCTTGTGATTATACTGGGTTTGGTTATTAATTGAAAAAACATGCAGACTGAACCTACCCTGCTATATTTTTCATTTTTGTTACCTTTCTTCCTCATATTTGTTACGTTACTCCAGGTGAGATGAGAGATTATCTTCTCCTATATACACAGATGGGAAAGTAACAAACAATACTCTAAAGATTTTACTGTCTGAGAACATAAAGGGTGCATTCTCAACATTTGTCAGTTTTCTATCCAAAGTAGAGATAAGAAGCTAGGTATTTTTTGGTGGCTATTTAGTTGATTACTTTCCACTGACATTTCAATACTGGAATAAAGTTATATTTGAAATTAAAACACCTAAGGTCCAGTTTTTTCTCTCAATACTCTAGTCACCAGAAGTTTTCATTAACTAGAATGATCATAGCTAGGCAGCTAAATTATCTTTAGAGAAATAAAAAATAGATACAGAAAAACATTTGAAACTGGCTTTAAAACATTTTTTCTGCACTAGATTTGCCCCATAAATAGTATCTCCATATCTTACATGTTTTAGAAATGTCAATAAATCCCAGGCTTAGCTGAGTCAGATTTGTGTTCTGTGGTTCTACATCTGTAATGTATTTCCTTTCAGTACCAAGCACTAACCAATACTTGAAGCCTAAAAAATTGCTGTGGATGATATCACCATTAATCAAGAATGATTCAGTAATCCTGGCACCTTCACTCGCAAAACATCGTTGATCAAACCAAAAAGGCTAGACATGCAGCAGATGAAAAGAAGTATGTTTCCGTTGTATTATACAGACACGTTATCTATAGTAGCAATAGGCAATATCATTGCTATCTTCACAAGGTTACATACTAGGTTCTCACAAAAGCCTGGGAGTTTAATGCTGCCAGGAGTCATTGTTTCCAAGGAAAATAATTGACATCCAGTTACTACAAGCTGGTGTGACCCCAGCTTGTGAAATCACATGCTGCTTATTATTGTCTGGGAGGATGATGTATGTCACCACTAAGCATTCAATTTCTGGTTCACAAAGGATGGATCTTATAGTGTAGTCACATACTAGAAAATTACATGTTAAAAACTTGGCTGGCAGCACCTCCCTTTTTGATCATTAATTAATTGTAGTGGCTTTATTAATGAGGATCTCCCACCTGCTTTTTGTTTATTTCTTTGCTTTCTTGTTTTGTAGTAGAGTAAGAAATTATTTTTTTTCTTTCAGGAAACAAAGACTAAGCTGACAGTTAATGTTAAAACAGACCTCTATATTGTACTTGCACAGTGAATGAGAAGGGAGCAACTTTTATCTGCCAGACAGTTTAAGCAGTTCATGTAGCTTAATGTCTGATTATGCCATCGTTTACATGCTGAAGATCTTAAATTGTGGGTAAATTGTGACAAACAGCTGGGCTCCTACCTTCATGTGAAATCAGTGGGGCTGTGAAGAAGCATCATTGCTTACTGTGCAGACAAAAACCAGATGCATACTTGAAGTTCCAATTGTATCAGGGAAGGGAATAGAAAATAGAAGCCACAGTTTAAAAACACAACCCCTGAAATGAAAAGTCAGGAGGTACATGTAAATATATCTATGCGTATGCATGTGTTCATGAGTTTACACAATAATGAGCTCTAGTAAGACTGACTTGCAGTATGTCAGGTGTGCATTATTTTACTATAATTTACAAACTTCAACAACATGATGGAAAAAGCAAAAATAGAATCATGTTTCTCTACCATATTAGTGAAAATAGACTCCATCACAGAATCCTCAGGGACTGCTATCAGCGACAGAAAACATCCCATTTAAAATACGTTATGCAGACTTCATACTGTTAAGCTCCAATTAGGATCATGCATTACAAAGCAGCATTGGCTCAGCCTGGGGCATTCTGGGAAGGTGAGCACATTTCTCTTCAGGGTTTTCCAGACATATGGCCATATATGTGTGTTTTTTATAGGTAGGCTTATGCCTTTCCATCCAGGGTAAAACCTTCCCTTTCATAAGTACAACTAGCTTTGACCTCCAACACAGAGGCACTGGAGGCAGGACCCTGGTCAGACCAATGACTTCACTAGAATAATGAGGAAGCAGAAGACAATCCCAGTCTGGTTCAATCGATTGCAGTAGGTCCCTGCAGGTCTGTTTCAGTCAGCCTCTTCTATGTACTGGTGTGCCTATGTGGCCCTTGTGTATGTCATCCTGCCTTTTTGTCTCGTGTCTGTATGGAAATCCAGCAGATTTCAGATTTCCCACCTCTAGCAGGCAGGATCTAGTGTATGGGTAGAAATGTAGTGCTCCAGCTACCCTTTAGCTACACCCCTACCCTTACGCCAAAGAACTCTACATAGTACAGTACAGTGCAGTGCAGTGCACAAGCTGGAGATTGGTAGAGAGATAATACATATACTGTAGAGCTGTTTCACCATGTAAACCTACTGTTTCTTGAGTATGACAGCCATAGGGTGAACATTTAGGTTCCTTGACTCTACATACAGTAGCCATGTAGCATGTAATGGATAGCAGATCAGCTGAAGGCAGACTAGGAAACATACAGAGCCCCTGAATGTCTTTACATCTTCCTGAGAATCCACTTAGGCAAAATGCTGGGGTGGAGAAAGAAAAGACCATGGACAAGACACTTTTGGAAGCCATATAGCATGGGATTATGTTGCTTTCTTTTTCAGTCCTCAAGTATTGTCAAATCCTTCACCACCTTTGTGATTTTCTTCTAATTTTAATGTTTTATCACTCAACACACTTTGTAAGTGATATATTCTATTAGTTAATGTTACTTATTACTGCTTATTACCATTTAAAGGGCAACATTTTACTAGATGCAGTGGATCCAATCCTGTAATTACTGAGGCCATGAAAAAGCTGAAAAGATTTTAAGAAATATGCCTGCAATAACAGAGGTCCTCAAAGGAGCACATAGCTATTCCATCTCACCACTTGCAATTTCTTCCAGCTCACATAAGTGGAGAAGGTATAACCATGCTATGCTGCACCCCAGCCATTCTAGAGAACAGAAGAGATACTAGAATATATTTAAAATGCTGTCAATGCAATTGATTTGAATTGCAGTCATGGTCAAATCCTGAAAATTTAGCTCAGTGGTATGTTGGTAAATAATGGTTTGTGATCACATACTTAAAAATTGCATGTATGCAATGGATAATAATTTCAATGTGACAGGCAGACAATTCTGAAATTTCCTAATTTTAAAATATTTTACAACCATAGTATTCATTTATCATTCTTATATTTTCAGTAAATTCTCAACATAGGAAGAAATTTTCTAGCCACATATATAAAGGCACATGGAAAACTGCAGTACTGAACAGTATTCTGCTCTGCTTTTTAGTATATACTCTACTAGAAGAAAGCAATAAGTGCCCGTTAACGTGTCTTAGTTTTCTGTAATAGTATGTTAAAGATGAGAAAAAAAATAACTACAAAATAATTATCTACCATGAGATTAAAAATGGTCTGTTCTTGAAAAATAAATAAGGCACTCTCCTATTCTTTGTTTCTGTGAAGTCATCCAAAAAAAATGGAAGGAGATATCATGTATAACAACTTACAAGGTATTCTCTTACACTTGCCACAGAGGCACTCCCCAGAGAGTCTGGCACCTTCATAAAATGGTGACAAAACTGTCTGAATGGCACCTTTAACATAAAAGGACTATACCATGTGAACTGGGGTACAGCAGACAGAAACACACACATAGATCCATGATCAGAGAAAATACTATCTGGAAAATGCTTTCAGAATCACAGGAAAGTCAATCTAATCCAATGATTCAGCCACTCATTGTCCCCAATTTCTGGAACTGGAACTACCTTTTTGCTGTTGCTTTTGAAGTCTTTGTTCAACAGTCCAGGCATTTAAGGATTAAAGAGATCAGAAAAACGGATAAAATTTCTGCAAGTGACTGATGATTTTCTGACATTTAGGTCTGAGATACACAGTACTATTCTCTTGCAACAATATTGGTAAATGAAAATACAATATTCCTTAAAATTTTAATTGTTGTCTTTTTGTCATATGTTCATTTTTTGGTTCAAATAATTGCTTAAAAATATTAAAAGGTTAATCTTCTTCTAGGGGTATATTAAACTATTGGAAGCATTGCAGGAAGTAAGTAGAATTTTCAGATTATTGTAAGATACTCTGCATCAAATTTTGGTGCCATCAGGCTTACAGCAGTCTCACTTTTCCCAAGAAACAGAAAAAAAATGCTTCTTACAAGTCAGTTTGTGTTTGGTATTTTTTTTGGAGGGGGGTTTGGTTATGTTTCCATGATGAAGAAATGGAGAAGAGCAAGCTGACTGGAGAAACACATACATTCTTTAGAGTCCCATGTGGGCATTTTTGTAGATGATAAATCTGTGGATGATAAATGGGCCTGTTCAGCCTCAAGAAGAGGCTACTGAGAGGGAACCACATTAACATGTAGTATCTAAAGGGTGGGTGTCTAGAGCATGGAGTCAGGCTCTTTTTGGTGGTGCCAACCGACAGAATGAGAGGCAATGGGCAGAAACTGATGCACAGGAAGTTCCACCTGAACTTGAGGAAAAACTTCTGTACTGTGCAAGTTCCCGCACACTGGAATAGGTTGCCCAGAGAGGTTGTGGAGTCTCCCTCATTGGAGGTATTCAAGAACCATCTGGATGCAGTCCTGTGCCATGTGTTCTAGGATGACCCTGTTTGTGCTGGGAAGTTGGACCAGATGACCCACTGTTTCCTTGCAACCCTATCAATGCTGCAATTCTGTGATTCTGTGGAAGATTTGTAAATATTGTGAAGTAATTTTCTTTTGTATTTTTTATTTTTTTTCTCTATGGGATAGCTAAATCTTTAATATATCAAAAGTATGTGCAGTTTCTCACAAGGAAAAAAAAGCATTAGGCTTTGAGTACAGTTACAGCCAAAGAATTCAAAAGCCATGACACAGAGGAAGAACAATTATCACATTAATGATAATATAGTAGAAAGTTCATCATGTGTCTCTGAGTGGTGGAATTTTAGGACTCGCAAACACCAACTTATCCGCATGAGACTAGCCTCTAAGCCAAATAAATTCCTTTGTATGACTTCACTAATATTACTGAAGCTATATCAACAGTGAATGTGATTCTCTTTATTTAGATGCCTCAAGGTCAAGATAAGTATCCTTATCATGCAGAAGACACAAACATACTGTACTTCCCTTGTTTTTTTCTTTGTGTTTTTCTTTGTGTTTTAATTCTCTTGCAATCTCTGGATACTCATACTCTCAGATTCTCATATCTGAGATCCAGCTTTCCCAGGAAATATACTGAATTTTCTCAGGCTAAGTAATATGGAGCAGTGGAAGTTCAGGCTGAAATGTAACAGAACAAGGGGCAAAACCAGTAAATACAATTCTGTAATTACTAGCAAAAGGCCACAGGCTTTTTCTAAAATTGCAGGGTGTCAGTGCTTGTTTGACTTATCTGGATCTGAACTCCTTTTATCTTGTTTTAGATGTGACAACAACTGTGTAGTGGGAAGATGACCATTGTCTGCACTTGTTTTAGCTTTGGGCAGTTATGTGGTGTAAATTTTTTTTTTAATTAGTGGACAGGAATAACAAGTGGGTAGTCAATGGGAAATGAGCTAACTGTGGACCTAGAACAAAAACACAGTGCAGGAAAGCAAAGATGCTGGATGATACTGGGGACCACAGACTGTAAGCACAAAGCATAGGAGTCAGTTGTTGATCACTGAAGGAGTACAGCCTTGTGAGGTACTGACCATACAAGGACCCAAGTATGAGGGAGAAGAAATCCCTGTGGTATTTCTCCCAGCAAAGGACTCAGGATGTTGATGACTTGCCATAATTCCCATCCTACTTCTTCTTCTTGAAGCTGTTGACTTTGAGACCTAGAGAGACATTTAAAGGGTGAATTTACACTGGAGGAAAAGATTGGATGTTAGAAAGCTTGCACATAGAAATCTTCAGTATATTATTAATTGTAGGAGTTAATATGATTGTAACTGTGTTAATAACTGCTAGGCAATTTGGTTAGACTGTTCAGACCATATCAGACGAGCAATAAATTCTTGGATAAGATGTGTTCCCTTTTCCCAATACAAGATTAGTAACAACTTCTAAACTCTATTATGCAATAACTACTGTAAAAGAATAAATATGAATCATATCAGAGGATACAGAGGAAGGCAGAGGGAATTCAGTGCATCAGAGGTCTTCATTTTGTATACCAGTGATGACAGCAAGAATGACAATTTAGTTATACTTCCACTCTTTATTTCAATCTGGTCCTCCTACTTCTTTCTCAATTACTGCAGTGCTTTTCTGCTTAAAAGTTATTCACCCATTTCCCTAGTTTTAGTTTGTTCTAGTTTAAACAAAATGTCATCAACTGTTCTCTGGATTATTCTATGTAATGTCAGAAGCACCCACAGTGTTTTGTACATTCTGTGTTGAAATTACATGCTTTTTCATTTGCACAACTATCTTTAACAATTTTGGCTTGAAAGAAAGCATAAAAACTTAAAAATCCATAGAGACAACCACACATTTTTATATTTACACTCCCTTTGAGAGAAAGGAGGATTGGAGTAGCCAGAGATATATGAACTCTGGTTGTATCTCCACAAGGGATCCATATCAAATTTGGAACTTCATAAGTTCCACTCCCAATGGCCTTACCAAGACAGTGAGGCAAGCAGAGATATCAAGGTGACATGAGAATGAAGAAAAGATTTTTTTTTAAGTAAAGGTTTTTATTTTAAGGCGCAGTGCTGACAGCAAAAATGTCTGCCAGATTTTACCAGTCGTGAGGGTTAATGTTGCTGCCTGTTATAGATACAAGTTGGCTGTTTCTCTCTCAGACATCACACAGTGAAAATAACATCACTTATTTTTATGCAGCGTACACTGCAACTACAGAGGGAATAGACTGACAGAGCACTGGAACAGGCTGCCCAGAGATGTTGTGGAGTCTCCTTCACTGGAGACATTCAAAACCCGCCTGGATGCGTTCCTGTTGATGTACTCTAGGTGACCCTGCTCTGGCAGGGGGGTTGGACTAGATGATCCTTCGAGGTCCCTTCCAACCCCTAGAATTCTGTGATTCTGTGATTCTGTGTGAATATGGACATAAACACATGTTCCTTAAAACTCTTTGTGGCTACAATGTTCGCAGAAAAGCTAGATGGTGGTTATTTGAATAATTTGCTAGTACTACTGTTATCATATTGATCAGTATTCATACAATACTTCCTTGCACTCCAGCAATCTGTATTTTATCCATTCTTTGCCAGTCATTTTTGGCTGACAGCTTTTAGAGGAGGGACTGACTTTTGATCATTTATTTTCATTGCATCTTGCACAATGAAGGTACTGTTATGAATTCAAAAAAATGATAACACATCCATCATAATTGAAATAGCTGTTACCCATCCAAATGGACTGCAAACAAGTCTTAATATACCTCAAATACATATTAATCTACTATTCAGCAGCCTGAAGGATTCTTAGCTTTTTTCTACTTAACGAAATGATACCAGGTCTACATTAGTTTATTTCATTTATATCTGGTATTACATGTGAGAAGAAACACATCCTGATGTTGTTTCTTAGCTTCCTAGCTTAAAGAGGTTCTTGTACAGAACAGCTATGTTCACTGTGCCCACAAATATTAATAAACAGTTATGCCAGCTTTCCTCTTCCTTCATCTCACAGACTGCTCCCTGTGGTTAACAACCACTGAGTCACTGGTGTCTGGTATCACTGAGTCTGAGGTTAGAGGTTTCTTGTCCTCCTTTTGCAGAAGCCTGTGTTGATAGTATCAGTGGAAGGTTGCACTGAAACCAAAAGGACTCCTCATGTGAACACAGGGCTGAAATAATCACTTAATCTGAGTTTTCCTTAGCTTTACTTTACATAGTGTATTTTTGTTCTTCCATAGAGATGTCACTCACAGTTTTCTCTTTAGCTGCCAAAATTCAAATGTGTTATATGTTTCCAAGAAATCAACCAGAGCACTCTCTTTAATTTCCCCAAGTGTGTCTCAAGGACAAAACAAACACTCCTGAAATATTCTCCTTTTTTTTTGGTCAAAATTATATTTGTCACTGTTCCAATTATTTTCCTAACCCAAGTGTCACCAAAAATCAGTCAAGATTTGACCAGCAGAATTTACATGATGACATACAAAAATAAAATAAATGAGCATTATAGATGAAGACTTTTATCAAGGTATTTAAAAAGTGGTGAAATGAGTGAGAAACTAACCCCTAAACCAGAATTTTACATGTCTGTTTTTCCTTTTTTTAAAAAAATGCAATAAGATAAATTGTTATCTAATACCCTGACATCTTTTATATCATACCCATAACAACAAAACATTCTTTTCTAAGTAGGTTTTTCAGATGAAAATGAATGATGGGAACACCTCTTTTTTTTTTTTTTTACAAACACTTTAATTTTAAATTTAAAGAATACTTGAAAAGGAAGTGACTGTTCCTTCAAAACGTATCTTGCCAAGCTCTATGCACACAATCATTTTGTCAGTCAGAATTCTGCTATTTTCAGTATCCATGTTTTAATTGTGGACAAGACCCCATTCCCAATGATAGTTTATTTTGCAATAACTGTGTTACTCCACATCTATTAATGTATTATACTGTCAAATAAGTGCATCGTGTCACAAACACAATTTAAAATTGCAGACAAATTGCTATCCTTTGGACAACATCACAAGCTCTGTGGCCTGCAAAGACTGCAATTGTTGAAGCAGCAGAATATATGGCTGCATTATAGTCTGCTCTGTTGTTTGGGTGTTTTTTTGATTCTGTGTGCACTGATGACATCAGGGCTGAAGTCAATCAAGTTGCAAAAGCCAGCATTGAAGTTTAACCAGTGCTTTGATTTTCTGCCTAATACACATGGCATATAAAGCAAAAATACAGTATTAAGTCTTCCAAGCTTTTCAAAGAACTGTAGAAGGCCAAAAAGTGATTGCTGAACAGATTCCAAATATGCACAATAGTAAATGAAAATAGATCTGGGACAGGAATAATTAACAATTTATTCCATTTAGAAAAACAATGTTGAAATGATGTTAAGACCTCTTAGAAGAAAAAAGAAGCATAGCTAGAAATAAATTCGATATGCCTGCCTGAACAGCTACATGGTTAGAAATCATGAAAAGAATGCAGTGTAGCCCAGTACTCTCTGAGTCTTCATGTTCTTGGTTAAAACAGAATATAAGGCACCCTAAGAGATATTTTAGAAAGTCTCCATACTGGAGAAGGTTTCCTTCACAATAAGAGATTCACAGCATCTTTCAGCCATCCTTCATTTTCTAAATAGATTCAGGTCCATTATCAGCTCTTGTTTTCTACAGCTACACTACTACCACAGTTGCAGTATAGAAATACTCTCAGCTAAATTTTCTTTAGATAGTTTGGATACAGTATGCAAACTGGAATCACAACAGAAATGAGTTTGTGATACTTTAACATAAATATTTTCAATTTTGAGTCAAGAATCTGTCTTTCATTCTTCTAGGCAGTATCAGTGTTGAGAGGAGTCATTGGACACTGCAATATTACAAAAAAGGATTTACATATTTAACTTTTCCTCTTGTGAGGGCATTAATAACATTTTTTTATCTACTCTAGCCTGTCTTCTATTCCTGAAATTTACAGAAACTCAGTATCTTTGAGGCTATTAATCTGCTGTGAAATTTGCTTAAAATTAGCAATTTGATTTTAAAATTATGAAATTCAATGAACAGAATGACAAACACATAAGAAGGTAAAGAGCACATCTCTTAGACTTCACTAGAGCTCCTCAGATTCTGAGGAAGGCAGCTAGTTAAAGCAACAAAGGGAAGAATATGCTGTGATAACAGATCCCTTGACAAAAAGCACTTGATCTGCTGAGCTGAATACATTAATTAACAACACATCAGACAAAGAGCATTAGCAGGAACAGGACATGTAATTTAACCTACCCCCATATACTCTGATTTTTAGGAATTTGTCTTTCTGGTGTATCAGCAATAATACATGCTTGTATTTGCATTGTAGAAGAAGAGAATGGGGGTTTGATTAGAATTCCGGATTTCTAAGTGGCAAGCACTCATCTAAAAAGGGATCTCAAATGCACTGCTTTTGAAATACTTAATTATTTAGACTTATGAACTTTAATATCCACAAAGTGTTTTGAAGATGAACGCTGCTTGGCAAGTGAAGCTCTCTTTATACCTTATAGACCTGAGACAAAAATAGCAATTCCATTTCACAGACAACTTCAGCATTCCAGAAATCATGATTCATGCCAAATCTGAACAAAACCTCTCCAAGATTCCAGAAAGGAGTGTCTATTCAGATTTATTTAAACCTTACTTTAGGAAAACCAAACTAAACAATAAACACATGCATACACACACATACACCCACCCTAGCTGCCACATTTCAATTGTAATTTCATAATCTATCACAACAGGGAGAAGAAAAAGCTTTTTTCCATAACTAACCTCTAAACTCTTTCATTCTGATTATGTCACAAAAGGATACTAATCTATGTTTTTTAGCAAATTTAACATACTTTTACATAACTTTTTACTCTCATTGTAATCTTCCATCTACATAGTCACAAGCAGTTTTAACAACACGGACATTTTCTAAAAACTACAAAAGAATTTACCTTTACAAAGAAAGAGAGAGAACCAAACTTAACAATTGTAACCCAGAATTTTCTTCCTAGGTTTAGGACATTTTCCAAATAAGTTCAGAACCTACCATTTTACAGATCCTGCCTCTGGGGCCGGTTCAAGATACTACTGTACGCTAACACCAATCTCAGACTATTCTCATGTTCACCTCAGAAGCAGAGTACTGAAGTAAATGATACATTTCTGGTAAACAATCATGACCTAAGCCAAATAGAACTAAGCTCACTTCCTCTCTTTAACATGTCTACAAAACTAAACTTGAAAAAGAATGAAGATCGAAGGGCTTTGCTTGTTAAGACAATGTGTTTTGAAGTGCATGTAGGAAACAAGATATGATTCATAAAATGACTTTTTTGTTGCAATGTCTCAGAACAAAACTGTATTTTAGAATGGAAATAGAAGTCTATCTGCAAAGAAGCATATCATCCATACCATCATTTTCCATGCTGGTATGGTCCCTGTAGGCTTGTAATGAAATCCTTGGAGTGTCATAGTATCACTTTGGAACCAGTAATGGAATCATCAGACTGTCTCTGTGGATTTGCTATGAAAGTATTTTGCTATTGAAGCTTCATATTGTAATGGCTTCATAATAGAATCCCCTTAGAGTGATACTGAAATCATCTTGCCATCATTAGCTCACATCATAAATGTCATTGTAATAGGGTCTCCATTAAAGACTTGCATTAAAATCCTATTGAAATTTTTACTATGCTATTGTCCCATCAAACTGACTGGAGATATAGCTTGGAAAACTACTGGTAATGTTCACTAGTTGCTTTTCAAAATGACCTTTAATATTTTTAGTACTACATATTTTGTTTATTCTTTTTACTGTTTCTGTTCTCACTATAATTTGTATTGCTCTCTAGTGTACTTTCAATACTTTGTCCTTTGTTAAAATAGTAGTGGTTGTTTTTAAAAATATGTGTACTTTTAAAGTCTTCTAACTGGAAGATATTTCTTTTAAAAAGCATCAATAACAGTATTTAAGTATAAAGGAGGTTTTAGGAGTACTGTCAGAAAAACAAAGTTCTCTATAATTCTTTCTTCTCATTCATATGACTAAAAAATGTGACAGTTCAAATCCAGTTCTGCTGAAAGAGAAGGAAAAACAATTCAACAAATACAATCTCCTCAATCTCAAAATGCTGAGTTGTTTTTTTTTTATAATATTATGGTAGTTGCAGTCCTACTGTTATGCTCAAGAGACACCAAATCTCTGAATTTTTGAAATATTTGAAATACCCTCTGAAAGGAGTGATGTAGCCTTGTTTTGTTTAATGTTGTAACCAGCTGAGTAGTAGAGGAGAGCAAGAAAGAACCATCATTATACATATAGCTAGCTAAGATACAGCTATGGAGAGAGAGAACCTCAATTACACTACTTACACTACCGCTACCTAAATATAGAATTATTGAAGGTTGAAGTGAAGCGCTTAACTCACATATCTATGAATACAACGTATGGATAGATATGCCAACAGTTTCAGGCCTGGAAACAAAGGATGAAAGATTTGGATCACAGTTTTATTTGTAGTCCATGCTCAAGTACATTCAAAACTGTGCTGCTGCCAGGCTGGATGGGCTGGAGTCAAGGCTTTCCCCCAACCATGTCAGAGGGCTTCACATGTTGACTAACTTGATGCAGCTCCACTGGTACTGAAAAACAGGCATTGTTTTTGTCAGCATTGAAGAAGCCTAATAGTAGCAGCCCATTGGTCTATTTTTCAAGATGTGCACTCATGGTTAATATTAATCAGAAATGAATAGTGTCCCAGAGGATCCAGCATTAGACCTGCTTGTGAGGATTAGTTGTGGCAAGTTACTCAAGGGATAAATAATGCATTTAAATTACTTTAGGTCTGAGTGATAGTAGGGAAATCTTAGTCCTGTGTATCGCTGTCTGGAAATATGTACAATAACCTTCTGACTACTAGAGGTAAAAGGAAGTAGACACTGGAAAAAATCAGAGATGTTAGTAAGAAAGGCAATAAGCACTACATTATTCAAGTTTCAGTAATGCTTTATGGTAGGTGGAAATTAATTAATGTTAAATTACAACAGAACTCCCAAAGGATTACATGTTGCAACCCCATGAATACCAAGAGAATTCGTCATTATTAATGGCATTATTGTAAATACCAGAGGAAGGAAGAGATATTTGTTGCCTTTTACATAACTTTGAAGTATTTCTTTCACTCCATTAGGGGTTTTATTTATGAAAACATACAGAGGCATAACACACAAAAATATGTGTATGCATATATAAGTATACACACAAACACACACATATACAAATGTATTTCTGTGTGTGCATAAATATATACATGCCTGTATATGAATGAGGGGTCTTATTTTCATTTATATTTAGTTTTCACATTTTTCTAAATGACAACCCTACCTTCGAAAGAAACACATCTTGTTATACACACACTTCTTCATCCTATCAACCAGTTCAAAAGTGATTTTACAAAAGAAAGTGTTACTGACACTTTTAGTTCTGTGTTAGAAAAGGGCTTGCTGGTAGAGTGAAATGGTTGATCTTGAATATGACAGGGTGAGAGAGCTACTGAAGCTTTTTTGTCATACAACCAGAACTGGAGATTTGGGGAAATGGAGAAGAAAAGTCTTGCAGGTAGGAAAGAAATGCCTGGAATCTGCACTTCAACAACCTGGAGATTTGAAAGAAGAAAACAGGATTCATATTTGGATCTATATAGCTTTAAGCTCTTTGGAAACCCTGTTTGTCTAGAAATGCGAGTTTTAGTTCTGCCTATAACAGTGTCTTGAGAGCTTATCTTAAAATAAGAAAAAAAGAAAAAGAACTGACAACCAGTTCAACTTGAAGACTGAAACTACACATGTAACATGGTATTTTCTTAGAGGTACTTTCTGAAATTTATTTTTCTAGACAGTATTTTTCAATTTAATTAAAAAAAAATCAGAAAATTCACAATTTTATTGCTTAACTATTGTCTCTCTTTAATTTTTTCATCCCTTGTCCCCACTTTGTTAAAGTACTGTATAGCCTAGGCTTCGTAGACTATCCTAAGCCATCTTTTTTTCTTTTTCTTTTTTTTTTACTGTTTCATGATAACAAGGTTGATCTAAAGCAAGTTGAGTGATTTAAATAATGACTATGCAAATTATTTCAACAGTAAAAAATGAGTTGCAAGAATTTATCAAGATTTGTAAGGTAAAATAAATTATTTCACCTGAGCCTTAAACTGAATTAAATCATAAGTTACATAATATGGGCATGCTTATCAGGCAGAATATTAATTCTGGTTTTACCTTCTGTATTTTTGTTCTTTACAGGGCACTGGGATCAACAGATACTTTTCAAGAAGGAGAAACAATTTTGTGATACTTGGGCACAACGCAAGGAATCAAAATCCTGAGGGTACAAGCTGAGGCTCTCTTGAGGTATTTAGCTCACCAGCTAATAAAGAGGTAAAGGAGATTAAAAAACTCACTCGTTGCTTTCGTAGGCTAATTAACACTTAGGAAAATTTTATTCCCAAAGGGAGATACAGCAATGATTAATTATCATATTTTGATTAAACCACTGATATGATATATTTTCTCATTATATGTAGTAATATTCAGCCAGGCTTCACAGTTAGCCCCAGGCTAAGGTCAGAAACCAGTTACCATAACATGGATAATACTTGTAGCCTGTATTCAATCTAACATATCCTCCAGTTTTGATTTAGGGGTTTTTTTTACAAGAAAAACTTAAATTTTGTCTTTAGATATTGATTTGAAGTCATCTTAAATTTCTTGCAGTGTACATGGGTTTTTAATTGAGCACTGACAAGATTATAACAAATTATACTATGATTTTCTGTTTTGTTTTAATGAAATGAGACATAGCTCTGTAATTTTTGCAATGTTTGTGATCATTTGGACGCTTTCTTAGCTATTAGAGTTGAAAAGTCAGTTAAAAAAGATCCTTGACCTTTTGATTCCTCTTGCTTTAGAGCCCCAGGCTGGTCACAACTGCCATTATCTCATCAGCCATGAGATTATAGTCAATATTTTAGCTGGTAGGACTAGCAGTGGATTTTCTCAGCTCATAGAAAGATTTTAATTCAGCTGAAAATAGTGGCAGCTGCTACTACTGCCTCCAGCTACAATTGCTTTAGTCCTAAGAAAGTCTTTTTTGCATGTTAAATATGCAACATAAGTGCCAAGTTATCTTCAGCCTTTAACAAGGTTTTGGTTTTTTCTCTGTTTATTGTAGTTCAATATAACTCTCCATACAAAGCAATTTAAGCAAAGCAGAGCTATGAATGGTGTCTAGCCAAAATTGTGAACTTCCATCATGCAAATGAGAATACCTAATTAAGAGCCAATGGTCAAAATTTCCATAATGATGTAGCCAGATGAAATGTATTCCAGGTTCCCACAGGAATCTGGATAGATTGTCTTGCATTAATGTCTATTACAGAAAAATGCCTTGCATGAAGATATTTCCTTATAATCCTAGAGCTAGTACAACTTCTATTTTCTTGGATTTTACTAGGAAAAATCTTTAAAAGTTAGTTGATTTATCTCCCTGAGATCTACAGTATTCTTGAAATTAATTAAATGTCAACATCATTATACAATAAGAATGACTAAATGGATTCATCAAAACTGTTTATGCATTATGTAACATTTTAAAATTGTGTAATTTGGCAACTGGAACAGAGTATTTTTATACCTTTTTAAATTATAAAGTATTCCTCAGAATGAACTATTTTGGATATTGTATCCAACAAAGGTTATCAAAGCAAACTCTAAAAGAGAAGGCTTTAAATTAAGATGTTAAAATGGAAAGATTCATGCCAGTGAGATAACATAATGATTTCGTGAACAGAACAAATGACTATGACCATATCCAATATGAAATCTTTTCCAGATCTACCATCCTTCATTAACAGCAGTGAACTGAATCATTTGAACCTGTGATGTAGACCATTAAGTAATTTTATGGAGCTCCTCCAGGTCAGTGTAGCAGTGAGCATTTCATATTATCCCACACTTAAAAACATGTGCCTGGAATCATACTTATAAAAATAATTTTTAATATCTATTAGAGTTCTGTGTTGCAGTGGTTCATTCATACAAACACAAATTTTATACAACACCACCCACCTACTCGTTCAACTACCCTCCAAAATTATAGAATCATGGAATGGTTTGATTTGAAAGGTACTTTTTAAAGATCATCTTGTTCTATATTTTCTGCCACAGGCAGGGATATCTTTCACTAGGTAAGGTTGCTCAGAACCTCATTCAACTTAACCTTGAACACTTGCAATGATGAGACATCCAGAACTTTTCTGGGTAACCCATGACAATGTCTCATGATCTTCATCATAAAAAATATCTTCTTTATGTCCAATCTAAATCTGCCTTCTTTCAGTTTAAAATCATTGCCCTTTGTTCTGTAACTATAGGCCTTGGTAAAAAGTATCTTTACATCTTTCTTATGAGCCTTCTTTATATATTGAAAGGCCTCAATAAATTCTCCCTGGATCCTTTTCTTGTCCAGGCTGAACAACTCCAACTTTCTCAGCCTTTCTCCATAGGAGAGGTGTTCTAGGCCTCTGATAATTTTTGATAATTCTCCAACTGAGAACCCCACTACTGGACACAGCACTCCAGGTGGGGTCACAACACAGCAGAGTAGAGGGGGAGAATCACCTCCCTTAATCTGCTGGTCATGCTGCTTTTGATGCAACCCAGGATATGGTTGGCCTTCTGGGCTGTGAGCACACATTGCCAACTCACATCCAGCTTTTCATTCACCAGTATCCCCAAGTCCTTCTAGACAAGGCTGCTCTAAATCCCTCCATCCCCTAGTCTGTATTGACACTGGTGAATGTCCTGACCCAGGTGCAGGACCTTGTACTTGGCCTTGTTGAACTTCATGAAGTTTGCATGACAAACATTTCAGATTTCTTTCAGCACATCTACTATGGTTATTTGTATGAAGGATTATTGAATTCCATTCATGTGCTATCCTCAGTCTGTCAAGTTTGGAAATACAGAAAATAAATTAATGTGATTTGCAAAGATGTCTTCTTGACAGCACAGAATACAGATCTCGCTTCCAAAGCCTGCAAAACTTCGATTTATTTTACCTGTGACCACAGTTCAGGGGAGCCACATGCATAACACCACATGATTCAATAAAGTTCTATCTGCAAGTATTTTATCCTTTATTCTTGTTACTAATGAAGTAAATGATTGATAAGAAGTGGAAATCATTTTATTTGAATACATAGTATTTTCATAATTACAGAAGACAGTAAAACTTTCCTTTTCCTCTCTAAAATGTATATCAATGTATCATTACATATTAACAGTATTGCTATTGAAGTTTATAGAGCTATAGTCACAGACTATGGCTTCTGTAAACCAGAGACCACAAAACAAACCAGAAAAAAACACTATGAAGAACCTATAATCAGTAAGTATTTGTGGAGATAATACAGTTATGTGGATAAAGTAGCCCATGGTGATCCCCATTTACTCTCAACCACGTTGTTTCAGGTACTTAAGATGGCTGTGCTTTGCAGGCAAAATTGAAACGTGAACAAAAGACGACGTGATGCAGAGAAAAATAATTCCAAAATGCAAATACCTTGCCAATATCATAATATGCTGAATTTTGTTTGGAGCATCTCTGCAAAAGTGCCCTGCAAAAGGATTGAAGGAGAACAATGAAGTAGCTTTGCTGATATTTATGTGTCGTGTGTAAAAGGAGAAAGGTAAAAGCCTCTGCAAGATGACTGAGGGAAAGCCCTCCTGTTGAGTCACAAGATTCAGACCAGATTCCCTTGCGTTCTAAACTCCTTCTCAGAGAGGAGTCTAGGTGCGGCTGGATCCAGTCCTAGTCCCAGACTTGGTCAATGGTTTATGTGCGTGTGTACAACCACCTATCAATGTCTGCCTGTTTCAGAGTCTCACAAAGGACTTGCACTGGAACAGAGGCAACTTTGTCTGTCTCAGAGTCCCAACCAGGACTTGCACTGAAAGAGATGCACAAAGTTGTAAAAATAGAGTTTATTAAGGCTGTACAGGTGTAACAAGTTCGGAATTGCCGTTGATGAATGCACTGACTGCACAAACACTACTAAGTGAAGTTAATATTGCTATCAAGAATAGTAATAATACAACCCGGGGATACTTCCACTCAGAAGGTGAAAGGCGTGGCGCTTACCCAGAGAGACGTCCCTTCCTGGAGTGGAGGAAGAAAACACAGCCCATCGACTGCTTCCTTTGTCTTTCAGTTCTTCTTCTCCTTCTCCTTCCTTCTGTCTGACTCTCAATGATCCTTTTCTCTGTCTTTTATCCCCAAAGCTACCAGGTTCCCACCCCCAGGTGATGTGTAGTATGATTTGGGTGGAAAGACCAGTGCTATGGTCATACATTTATAGCATATTCGCTAAAATCTTCATTAGCATAGACAGGGGTGTCAACTTTAATGTTCAAATGAGTAAAAAGGTCACCCTTCAGACAACATGTCTCCTTGAACAAAGGACTGTTATCGAAGTCAACGACTGTTATCAGTTAATCTTGCTAGACAGAGTAGGAGTCCTTGCCTCCACAAAAGCTCCTGCTAAGGAGCATCCTGTGCTAGACGAGGGAGACTGATCACTCCACCAGGGCGCACAAGATTTAGCAAGATCATCCTTTGAGGGTTCTTTGTATATAGGGCTGTCCTGGTATTTCCTCAGATTCCACATTATGATAGTGATATTCAGGGAAAATGTATATAGATAGGTATTTGATAACCCTGCTGGACTAAAGCGGACAGAACGGGCTAAGCACTGGTCTCCAAATATTTATATGAGAAATCAGTAATTAAGGAAGTACTAGGTCATAAGAGACTTTGAAAATGAAGACAAGAAGTTGTATTTTACACTAAAAATATTTACATAGTTTCACTGACACTAGCAGTTTCTAGAGAGGAAAAAATAATTTGTCTGTTCAGCACATTAAGCATGGAAGATCAGAACAGTTAAAAATGTACTCACAGTGGAACATTAGATGAACTATTTACAATGTTCCAGATTTCTCTTTCCCTCCTAATGATGTGGTTATATACAAGGAAAATAAAACCTAATGATAAATACAGAAGGGCTGTTCTATATAGCCGGAAAGCAGAATAACACTAACTCTGGGAAAAAATAAAACAAAACAAAATCCACATGTATATCTAGTATGGCAGATACACTTCTATTTCCATGGAAACAATGTAAAAGCTGCTTATTTTTGGCTGATGTCTCTTTTGATTTAAAATGTACTTGTATACAGTATTCCAATGATTGACCTGTAAAGTTTCTGTCCACACAGCCTGCGCTTGAAATGGATGTTTTTAGCATACAAAGGCATTGAGAAGAAATATATTTCTTTATATTTATGCTGAAACTGTAGATCTCTAATAATATACATCTTAATTTTACCACAGTGTTTGCCAAAGTTTTCTCTGCCATTGGCTGCACCACTAATATAGTGTTTACTAATAGCTCTATAGAGAAACAGTATTTCCATAGCAACAAATGAACAATACTAGAGATATTAATCGTTTCTACATTATCTGTGTACAGTTTACTGTAAAGCAAAATTTTGTAGTTGGATAATTGCTAGACTGGAGTGATTGTACATTATGAGATGATTAGCATAAACACTTAAGTAGATGAAGAAAGCATGTTGAAAAGGAGAGAAAACTGAAGAAAAAGTGGTACTATATTGCAAATATTACCATAAGAACAAGTAGGAAGAACTAACTGTAACATTAGTAACTTTCTCTGGTATTAACCATCTTCTATGAATTCATCCATGGAAGACCTTTCCTTACATTAGCAACATGGAGAGATGCATCTCATTCAGCCACCCAGTTTCACACTGAAAATATCTATTTTAGGTGAAAAAAGTCAGTAGCTGTCTATCTTGGTGACTATCTCTGGTATTACAGCACTTGAAGGAACAAGATATAAGTCTAATCCAGGACTTTAATATGTGACATTCCATAATAATTGTAAGCAAACTTAATTTTTGTAAGTAATCCATAATGCTGAAACTAGCAGTGTTAATAGAGGAAGAGACATACTTCTAAGGCTATATTTTGTTTCTCAAGATATTTAATTGGAAGCACTGCCCCAAGTATGTTTGATATGACTTTAACACTTACTGAGTATGATGGATTTTATTGTAGCATGATAATGGTAGAAAATCTAACTAAAGTTAGGGAGGGGAGGAAGAAATGAAGAGAGGAAAGAGGGAAAGAAACAGCTCCATAAACATCCAGTGTTTACAAATTTGGCAAAATGACAGTGAACAATATTAACAAAGGCCCTCTGGGTCTATGCAGAGTCTTAGGAGCAGATGCTGCAGATTTGTAAAACAGCTCTCATGTCCTTTATAATGGTGTAAAATCATAGCTACTCTGCTGCAATCGAGAACATGCCATGATTCAAAAAGAAGCAGAATCTGGACCATGTATTTTATTTTTATTCTAATCAGCATTGTTTATTAAAATACGGTATCGAGGTAAAGTACAGAAGAACAGAATATTGTTCAAATGCAGCTGCTAAGTAATCAGAACCTCATTGTCTGAGCCATGCTTGCAAATTTCATATGTATGTAGGAAACAAGTGTGACATGTTCAACATCTAATAATTCTGCAATAAATATCCTGCCTGTTTTTTAAGTTCACTAAAGTCCAGCCCAGGATTGATGTGAATTTTATAATTAGACCAGTTTAAGTCTATAGGAACAACTGTAATGAGCCCTGTCAATGACCAGAATAAATCTCATACAACAAAGTTAGAGCAGTTTTCCAGGTGTGAGTAAACCCTACTAAATCCTTCTGCTCAACAAATCACCCTTTTTAAAAATCATTATTATCTATTGCTTTCTGATATCGCTTTTTAAATACAAATGTACAAAATTGACTGTGCTCTTTTAAAATTAATCTACATATTTTGTATTTACTATGTTCTGTTTTTTGTTTTTTTTCTGGGTTGCTTCTGTTCTCCCTTCTCCTACTCTCCTGTGATTTGGATTTAAGTGCTGTGACTATTCCCATCCTGATACTTTCCTCCCATACACATTTTGCTCCCCATGATTAAAAATATTCTGGGAGAAATGCATCAGCAGAAGGTCTCTCCTGTGGTAACAACACCTTGAGGAATATACAATTTCTAAAGTCCCTGAAACTTTTCCTGCTCATTAAGCAGAAAAGAAATAGAATAGGATTATTTGACTACTAGTATTCACTGTTTTGGGGACAAAGTACAAAAGAAATTCAGTTTCTTCTTAGTTTCAAAAGATACAAAAAATAATGCTATATAGTTTGCAAGGGTTAACTCTATCTAGTTTAAACAACGAAGCAACCAAAGCAAAATATAATTTTAGGAAGTACTTGTTGATCTCCTTTCATATCTGAGGAACTAAAGTACATAACAGTGAAATTACTTGTCTGTGGCCATTTCAAAGTATAGAGTAACCACAAGATGAAAACTTACTTCCCATGTCAGAAACCTAAGATGATATTTTTGTTTTCACAGTGCCTTAGAACTGTGCCTTTCTGCCTTTGCAATATCTCTGACATAACAAAACAAAATAGAACAAAAAAAGAGCATACAGCAAAGCATCTTTCGTTTCAAAACTAGCATACAGAAAAGAAAAAGTAGAGGTTAAACATCCGGCCAACAATATTTAACATCTCTACTTGACGCTAGTACCATTTAAGAGAGTTGGTAACTGAGGCTTTGGAAGGTTAAGAAAAGTTCATAAGAATCATGCAGTGTTATTTAATTAACATTTGTTCAAATGGAGCTATCGTTCAATGAAAGTAGTGTTATGAAGATCTAAGTTTTGTGATTAATCTTTCATTCCTTGCATCTAGTCTTTTTCAGACAGTATTTATATGAAAGGTTTGTAGAGTCATTTTTCTGAGCTTTGACATCTGCCTACCGTGTGACATTTTTTAAGGAGCTCACATGAGCCAGAAGTCTGATATTGCTGTGCATAGCAAGCACCTTTATTAAACCAGGAAAAAAGATGTTCCACGAGGAGCTAGTCAAATGGGGACACTGTGCATTGACTACATTGCTACAGGATTTCTGGTGCTGCCTTCAGCCTTGCATTACAAAATCACATTAGAAGATTATGGGAAACCTACTTAAGCGAATTTTCCAAGAATAGTTTGATCACTGCACTAGCTGGCTGCATGGATGAGTGTATTTATGCTTGCTGCATTTTTAGTTGAGTTCCTCTGTCTTTCACAGAACTGCTAAGCTTGGAATTTTCTTTGTTTCATCAGCTTCCTTCATGTATGTCTTCAGTTTTCAGTACAATAGCTGGATACTATTTTAAAGGCTACTATAATAGATATTAGAAACTTGTATCAGCTGTGTTCGACCTGTAAATAACTCCTTTAAATTACTTACTAGAAACATGCAATTTATTGTAAGAATATATAGGGGAACGTGAGAAGCATGCAATGTAATTTCATTAATTCTTGGTCAAATGGCACAAATATTAACTGTCAATGTATATATACACTGATTCAAAGCTGTTGTATCAGAGAACAATAAATTATATTCTTTTCAGAAGGTTTACATATCAGCTTTAGTATGCATTTTAGAGGTTATTTCTCCATTTTGCATGGTGCAATGTGGCCAATATAAAAAAAAATTAAAACGTTTTGCAGTATAATCCCATTAATTGATGTCAGTTTCTTCTTTCACTTATAAGCATATAAGCGTCCACCAGTTCCCTGAGGTTTTAGCAATTCCCAAAGTTATATTATGTAATGCTTTCTGTACTTTCAAACCTGATGTCATTACAAGATATCATTGACTTCTAGCCTTGCATCAAATAACTTATTTTCTTTTTCTTTTCTTTTTTTTTAAAAAAAATATACTTGTCTTTTAAGGATCCAAGCTTTCTAGTAACAGAGTTACATAAAGATTTCATTAAGAAATGTGATAGCATTTCACAACAAATGATGCACTAAGGCATTGATTTGCTTTTTTCACTGCTGTGCGCTAAAGGAAAGGATAACTAGCTGGGGCTGTGTTTTCTTTTAACCATTGTTGTTAGCTGTCGGAGCTGTTCAGTACAGTCCAACAGTGTTCAGTATCTAACCCCTTCTTTTTCATGGAATTTGGGACTCCCCAGTGGAACCTCATCAAAGACTTGTTCTTCTATCTTTGTAAATTTTCTTTAAAGATACTATCTGCACTAACACAATTAAAAACTAAATCTAGTACTTAATATCAAATCCCAATACCATTAGGAGAGACAGTGTTACAATATTGGGGCTTAATGCACATTTGTCAATGTTTACTTTTGCAAGAAAATAAAAATAAAAAAAATAAAGCAAAAGGCATATTTACCATAATTTAGCAAAATCTGTCTTGTACTTGCTCATACCAAACCCCCATACTTCTTATTTCTTCCTGTTCACCTTCTTAGTATCATCCAGATTGATTCCTCACCAAATAAAGGCATGGGCTGTTGTCCAAATTAGAACCTTCCATCTCCCTACACAAAGACTCCAGTCCTAAACTCTCACTCACATAGAGTCATAGAATCATAGAATCACAGAATCATTATATAATCACATACAGTTTATCCCTCTGATGACTCAGAAAAATTATCCTCAGGACTCAAATCTTAAGTCATCCCTAAAAACCTTGATATGTAATATCGAAGACAGTTGATCCATACACTTGCAGTGTATATTCGGAACAATAAAATCATGACTGCTGTAAACAAATTCTGCATTGCCAGAATGGTAATCCCAATTCAGCAAAATCATGAGTTTTCCATCCAAAGAAATGGCTTTCATAAAACTCTTACTTTAAAAAATGACTGGAAGACAGCTTTCAAATGCACAGATATATTCCAATTCAAAATATTCATATGAACTAGTTCCAGCTCAGAAATATGCATCACTTTAAAATCTGATTGTATTTTATTTTTTTTAAATATAAACCCCTAAAAATAGAAATTTTGAAATGATCAATTTCAATAAGCTTCAAAAACCTTCTCCTTTCATATTGTTTCATTATTAAGTACTGAGATTTTATTTATTTATTTTTTTATTATTTGGAACTGAAAAGCTTTCCAAACCCTTCGTAGCTGTCCTTATTATACTTTTCTAAGCACTTACTGTCTATCTGTGCAAAAATCTTCAGAAGGGTTTTATTCTTTATTTCTCTGTCACTTCAGAAATACAATATTTAAATGAATATGAACAGGCATCAAACAGCTGTAGACACATCTGAAGCCTGTGTTTCATATGCATTTCCAAAGAAAGGTTTATTATACTTTACTGGCTGATAGGGTGTTAGACCTGTGTTGTAGTATCTCAAAGTCAGTGGAAACATTTTGAAGGACTTTAGAAAAGTAGGCAAAATGTCACTAAATTTAACTAACAAGAAGGGCTTAAACAACCTTGATAACATTGCTTCGGTAGTTGAATTATGTAGCAATAGTTTACTGTCTATTGGTAGAAATACATATTATTGCAAATCTACAAGAGTTTCATTCTATCTACACATATTGCACTAAATGTTATACCATATTGTTCTCTGAGACAAATGAAACAAAAAAGTATCTTTATTTTTCCTCTGGTGTGTCTTTTCTACCCACAGCTCCGTTTCCCTGGTGGTTTGTGGAAAAAGTACTTACACAACCATCTTCAGGCTTCATGGATACATTCTCAATTTACAGTATATTAACACCATGTAGTTCCTTATTTCCACACCATTATAAATATTCTCACTGTTATAAATATTCACAGAAGGATAAGTGCCACTACTGACTCAGTGGATCTGGTATTTTATTCTGTGAAAACACAAATAAGTTCTATAATCACTTATTGCTTTGTTAGTGCACAGAATAATCTAAATTCCCATCTATTCCAGGTGTATTAGAAGTCCTGTTGAGCTGACAGTGCTTCATGATGTGGTTTTTTCCCCTCCTGAATCTAAATATTTTTACTGTTGCTCTTTAGAGAAATTGCTGTTGGGTTTTTTTGTTGTTGTTGTTGTTGTTTCAGTGACACTGAATTTAAAATGAAAATGGGTTTCATTATTTATTCATAGGATTTGATTCACCCTGATTGTTATTTTCAGTGTTGACAGTTGTTGGTGAATAGTGTGGAAAGCTAGAGGGCATTTACTTGACCATGAAATGCCATAAATAATAAACTGATGTTGTCTTGTCTTCATCTGGGGCTTTTTCATCTTCAAAATAAGAAATTAAAGCAAAAAGAATTACATTAATATTTGAGTTTTATACCCTCCATATGAACTTCATGTCTTGCTATGCTACCTGTAGTCTACAAATATTAAATCTTACCAGAAGAATTTAGATAACCCCTGTCAAGATGCAAAAATAACAAGAAGAAACATTGCTATCAAGACTTATCACTTGATTTAAAAAAAAACCTCACTTTTGTCTTTTGTTGTTTTGTTTTAAGTAGTGCATGGACAGGAATCTTGGGTGGCAAATGCAGAGAATTCATAAATATATGCAATAAAAATAAAAAACTTAAAAGTAAGTAAAAATAACAATACGTATATTAAAATTAGAAGAGTTGATTTCTGTCAAAATCCATTATAAATAGAATGTGAATATAAACCACATTTTAATTATTTAAATGATCACAGGAACATTACATGTAAGCTCCAGAATATAACTCTTGGACTCTGGTAAAGCTATAAATTCAGCAATACAACATAGTAATATAGTTAAATAGAAGGGCTTCATCGATGAGTGGTGGTCTTAAGGATGAAGGAAACTATAGGAAATTTTAAATTGTGTTTCAGAGCCACTGCCTAGATTTGAACTATCCAGTTTATAACTGTCACAGGGAAAAACTGCTCACTAATTTAAATTTAATTTAAACCAAAGTAGCTTTTTGAATTATTAATAGCACATACTTACCAGGTAATCTGTAAACTGCACATTCAGGATCAATGTAATGCAGCAGATAAACCACAATGCTAAACAGCTACAGGGCATTAATAAACACTTATGAATTTCTCAATGCCCTTCTTTAGCTAATCCCAGACAGTTCTGGGCACACACAATGCACCCATGCACACACACCCATGCACACATGAACATGCAAACCCACACCTACCCTCTGACAGGCAGCCTGCACCACAAGCACCCTTCCTTGTCGGGTGGTGCATGTTCCCCAATTTGCAAACCTTCAAAGGGCCATACCCAGGACCCCAGCATCACACCTTGCCCTGTCTCTCTGCCAGCTGGATGTGTGTCCTGTCCTGGCAGCTGTCCTGGTGCCACAGGGTGATGGATGGCTTTACCAAGCCACATCTGGGCTGGGGCTTCTCCAGTTGCTACATTTGATCATCTTTAACATGGACAGCTTTGGCCGAACACTTTCTCACATGGTTTTGTGTATTTGATCCAGACACATGGATTATGCTTCCATTCATAGCTTAACAGTGTGATTTTTTTCCAAGGCTAGGCCATAAAAGCAACCCTGCAATGTCTTTCGTATTTTAGGGGGGTTGTGTTCTGAAAATTGTATCCTTTTGTGTTGTAAAGCAAACTACATGCCCACAATAAGAGGCACCATCAGTAATCATCAATATTATGAAATTACACTGGTAATAAATCATGAAACAGAGGTCTTCCTTGTTTTGTTTTATCAGTTAAATGTTCTAGTAAAGCTATCAGGAAATCCCATAGCACTCAAATTCTCAATTTGGATGATACTCTCATTCACATCTGATGGACAAATAACTCCTGGAGGAAAAATTCTTGATACTGATATCATTCTATGTGAAGGCATATTTGTGCTAGTTCTGTGTGAGTGTCTTGTTAGTGGAGGGCACATATCAAAATATTTCATGCTGTGGTTTGACCCTGTCTTGTTGCAGTGTGACTCTGGCTTCAGATGAAGTTGCATAATTCATGGCCAGTTTCCGAAGGAAATGGTGGATTTAACATGCCTGGTAGCCTCCATCTCACTGAAAAGTAAGTTTACAAATGCAGACACCCACAGGTAGACTCCACCTACAGCTGCTCAAAACCATTTCAGCAGAACACTGTTCAACTCATAAAAAGCAGTTTTGTTGAAATCAAGTTGTTGTACTGGAACATTTCAATTGTGAAGAGCTTTTCCACAAGAAAGTGTCAAAATGAATAATTTCATTTTTCTTGTTTCATTCTGATAATGCCAAAACATTTAATTTCAAAAGTATCACTCTGTTTCATTTGACACTTAAATAATATGCTAATATTAATTTTAAGACAGTGTGTTTATAAACTAATGTATGTATACACACATTGCATATTTTTAAATGTGATTGTATCTGAATTGTCAACATTATAGCATTTCTATGCTATCAAAACACAAAGTTGGGATATTGTCAACCAGAATTTATGTGCTGAAGATGAAAAGATTAAAAAAAAAAAAAAAAAAGAAGAAATAAAAAGATTGTTAGTTCCAATTTTGAATGGTAGAATTTCCTAAAAACTGTAATCTGATATTTCTGGCCAGTAGCACTAAGTTCCTTTTTTCATGCAGTGGATACTGGCAAAACCATTGCAGACAGGTAAACAGCAAGGCAATGTTATCAGCAAAACATACCACAAAGATATAACACTTCTGGTAAGTATTTCTCAGTTTAAAAAAGTCTGCACTCAATTATCAGTCACTTTTAAGACATGGGGTAAAATCTCAATGTCTTATCAAATCTCAGAGCTTTGTAGATCCAGAGAAGGGATGAATTCATGGACATCATGTTTGTTTACCTTTCTCATTTGCTTAGCTAATTAGGTTCAGATGTTAATATACATTAAATCATCCTTTTTCTTTTGAATGCCTGTGAAGAACACTCAGGAGACAGGATTAGTGTATGAAAGCCTTTATGCACAAAATGTCTGTGGTCACAACCACAGCAATTCAAGCTAACACATATCAGCCATCCAGGGAATCTCACAGTTGCCTGACAGGGATCAAACAAGAGGATACGTTAGGTAATAAAATCTCAGAGGCATATTCAGTCTTTGGCTCCTCTTCGTCTGCCAACAAGAGTGGAAATGAGTATGGGTTCTACTGTGATATACATCTGCCCACTGGTTTCATAAACAACAGGCCAGTGAATAACCACCACATCTGGAGGATTTTACTCACTATCTTCTGGAAGCCTGTTAGTTCCCCAATATACACCACAGCCATCAAGATCATAATTAGGCTTTTTGTAATAAAGATTTTACAGTTATTTAAAAAATCTAGAAACTGCCTGATTGATTTTTTAAATAGTTGAGAGAGTGTTCTGATGTCTCAGACAAGACATGAGATGTTTACATTCAAACCCAATGAAAGTACTGAGGGAAGTTCGCACCACACTGGGTGTTACTTTCTTCAGTGTGACTGTAGTCACAGAAGAGGAGTGACTTGCACACAGATATAAGCTGCCACCAATCCCTACATACTCCTGATAAGTTAAACTCTGGTTAAAACTTTCATAACACTTTCCCTTTATTTCCATGGCTCCTAAACTATTGACTGATTCTTCAGGTACTGTGACAACAGCCACTTGCATTTCTTAAGCACTGCATTCTAGTTGGGAATACAAATCAAATACAATAATTTTAAAGTTTGGTCAATCAACTTTGCTTTTGTAATAACTAAAATGCATGTCCAAATAGCCATGAGGCTAATTCATGGTGCAGGTTAACCTCAGCAGCAATTCATGTTTAATTTCTTTCACTACCACTCCTAACATTGTTATGAGAGCTATTAAATTAACAGATTCCTGTGACAGTGTTTCGTTTCTCATTATAACAAAAAAGCAAGCAGCTAGCACTACAGAATTTTCATCAGCTAATGCCTGGTAGTAAATCCATTAGAAAGCCATTGGTATCTAATTGCCTAATCACAGCAAAGGCCTGGGACTGACATGGCTGTAATGGGATTAAAGGAGATTGTAGTGCACTGCCTACATTCTCTGATCCAGTCTGGAGATAGCAACGACCTTGCAGGTCATTTCAGTTAATTTAACCAGACCTGGAAGAAAAGAAGAAAAAACTGCTTTGATTAAATAGAGAAAAGAGCAGACACTGGTTTGTTTACACTCAAAAGAGATAAAGTGGACAGTATGGCTGGAAAAATACACCATTAACTTGAAAGTAATCCAATGTATCAGTGAAGAGCTGCTGGCAGGATCAAAGTTGGTTGCATACGAGGAATGGTAACACATGGTGTGATGAAGCAAGCTAAATTCCAGGTATGCAGAAGGTTCTGAGTGATCAAGCATGCACCCCTTCAGTCCAAAGTAATTTTTCCTCATGATCTGCAGCTCCAAGGCCAGAAGCAGACCTCTGTCTGATTAATGCCATCCACTAAAACTATGCAAACCAGTAGTTTAAGGAAATGGACTTCCAAACATTGATTCAGTGACCCTGAACTATTAGACTTCCTTGTAGTGGATGCCATGGAAAAATGGAAGCCATTGCTTTGCTGAATCCATTTCAGGCACCTCGGAACACTGTTTTGAAATCAGTCATACCAAACGTGGAAGGATGCTCTGACCTAGCCTTCATTTTAACAAGATGAAGGTTTTCTAATGAAGATTTCTTACTGAGGATTCCCAGGAAATCAATTTCTCCCTTTCCATCAGAAATTCCTTTTGAAATTAGCTACTGACATAAGGTAAATGTGTCATGGTCACCAAAACAGGGGAGTGTACATGTGAGCAAGAGATAAGTGTGCAGCTGAAAAATCATGACTAATGTGCATATATTTAATTGTAACTACAGACTCTTGGTTCAGCTTCCTATCATGGACATATCCAAAGTGATCTGTCAATGACACATTATTATTTTAAGAACTGGGAACAGGCCCAATCTTTAAATAAAGCTCTGTGGTATCACATGATGATTATTCAAAATATTTCAATCTATCAAAGTGAGGCCACAGTGTTTAGGGTAATTACTGAAATGTATTATAGTACTTTCAGAAGAGGAATACACCATAAATTTGGCTCGTAGTCTGAGCAACAGTATTTAGAATTTGCTTCTTCTAGAATTTGCACACTAATGGCAGCTGTGCCTTGATCAGTGCTAGTTTGAGAGTTTGCAAAATAATTTGCAAAATATTATTTTGCAGAATAGGAAAAAAATAAATTAAACACTGGCCTTCACCTGCACAGGTCATGTTCAGATCTTTTAGGTAAATGTCACAATTGTTTCCAGCACATTTTTTACTAATACGCAAACTGAATGTTTCACTAAGTGTATTTTTCCCTGTCTCATACTGTACTCATCTCAGAAATTCAGAAAATCAAAAAGTAGTTCAATCAGGTAATTTTATTTTGATAGAACGCATCTCAAAATTTAAAAAGGTTTTTAAAAGTTTAAAAATTAATGTTTTCTGAATTTTTGGCAGGGCATTTTCCTTGGATCCACAAATAGTGCCTTTAACTCAAGTTAAAAATTCAGTGCAAGACTTGCAATTCTTCACTAAAGGACATGAGTAGAAAGCACTTTTTTAATAAAATCAAATAGAATGTATTTATCAGCAGTGCTAGTCTATGATGAAAGTAGAGATACACAGTGATTTAGAAACAAGGAACTGAAGGCAAACAGTGGGATAGAGTAAGACATACAGAGAATATTGGCTTTCACAAGCTGTCCCAAACTGGACATGTCACTCTTGCAGCTACTGGGACCTTGTGAGAATGTGTCTGCAGCAGTAACTCCCTCTTCTAAAGGCTGTGGGAACTCTTGGACCTATTCTGATTCCACATTTGTGTAAGTGACTTCAAGGATTTACTCCTCATGCAAGTAACAGTCAAAACAAAATTACCTCTAAATGAATAAGAACTTGACCAGGTTGCATTTGCTGAAAATATGCTTTTGTAGCTTTAAATTACTTCTTTGTTTATTTCAGTAACTTGGTAATCTAAAACAGGCACTCTGGAAAGAAACATGAAAGATTTAACTGCACATTTATATGTTCATCTGCAGTCTTCAAAAGCTTGAAACTAGAAATCCACGTGTAAGACTCAGTGCATTTCTTCAGAATAATTGGTTGTACTAGATCTAAAGAGCCCAGGTGTCACATAGTGTAATTCGTGTCTATGGGTGATATTATTGACTATGCTTATGCTCTACATATTAACTGAAGTACTGTCTAATGGTTTTAGCATGACATCTCCCTTCATAAATGGCCTCATTATTTCTTTTCAGTGTTTAAATATACAGAAGCAATATCCTTAAGCTTACTTGTCCAGTAATAGATATGATTCCCATGTCATTGAAGGAAAAGACTGTTTTCCACAATTAAAGTATTTGTATTTAATAAAAAATAATAATAATAATATTTACTTGAATTTCAGTCATTTTTGTTTGTTGCATATATTAATATGATAAACAACAATAAAGCCATCTCTGTAACTTTCCTACGCCTCAGAATCAAAAATTTCAAACACCTTTAAACTTCCCTCCTTATAATAACCATTTAACAGGCAGTGCCTCTGTATTGTTAGAAATATGTCTCTGTACAGTGGCAAAGATGTATCTCAAAGTTAATCTGAGTAGGCATTAAAATATATTACGAGTTCTCTATATCTCAGAGGTATCAAACTAAAAGTGACCATCCAGCCCTACGGCTCACTAGCAAAGACCTCTTCACCAAACAGAGGATAGTGCATCATGTCCATCCCCCCACTCATATCTGCTGTGAAATGTAGAGCACTTTCATCCTAAAGTTCTTACTCTTGATCTCAGCACAGCAACTTCTGATTGCCTATGCAACATCTAGCTTTCTGCTTTCACAGTTTCTGTGTGCTCCTTCTTATTCCCAGTCTTGGAAAATGCACTGAGCAAAAACACTCCATCCAGGCTGTTCAAATTTCAGAGTGTGTTCACAAATTAATTTGTTTTGACTGGTGACATGTGCCTGCATTTTCACAGAATCATAGAATACTTTGGGTCAGAAGCGACCTTTAAAGGCCATCTAGTCCAACTCCTTGCAACGAGCAGGGACATTTTCAACTAGATTTGGTTGCACAGAACCCCGTCCAGACACTTCCACTGACAGGGCATCGATAACTTCTCTGCGCAACCTGTTCCAGTGTTTCACCACCCTCATTGTAAAAAATTTCTTCCTTATGTTCAATATAAATCTACTTTCCCAACTGTCTTATAAGCCCCCTTAAATACTAAAAGGCCACAATAAGGTCTCCTTGTAACCTTTTCTTCTCCAGGATGAAAAAAACTCTTCTCTAAGCCTTAATTCATAGGACAGGTGTTTCATGCCTCTGGACCTGCTCTAACAGGTCTATGTCTTTCCTGTGCGATGACTCCAGAGCTGGATAGTACTCCAGATGGGGTCTCACAAAAGCTGAGTAGAGGGGGAGAATCACACCCGTCAACTTGCTGGCCATGCTTCTTTTGAGACAGCCCAGGATACCGTTAGCCTGCAAGCACACATTGCCAGCTCATGTCCAACTTTCTATCTACCAGTAGCCCCAAGTCCTTCTCTGCAGAGCTGCTCTCAATCCATTCATCCCCCAGTCTGTATTTATATTGGGGGTTGCCCCCACCCAAATGCATGACCTTAGACTTGGCCTGGTTGAACCTCATGAGGTTCACATGGGCTTGCTTCTTAAGCTTGTCCAGGTCCCTCTGGATGGCATTCTCTCCCCCAGGTGTGTTAACCAGACAACCCATCTTGGTGTCATCTGCTAACTTGTTGAGGGTGCACTCAATCTCACTATGTCACTGATGAAGATATTAAACAGTACTGGTCCCAGTTCAGAGCCCTGAAGAACACCACTTGCTGTTCATCTCGATCTGGACATTGAGTCATTAACCACTACTCTCTATAGCACATGCAGGACAACCAGGCAATCAGGCCCAGTCAACATGGGTTTATGAAAGGCAGATCCTTCTTGACTAACCTCATCTCCTTTTATGACAAGGCAACTTTCTTAGTGAATGTGAGAAAGGTAGTGGATGCTGTTTATCTAGACTTTAGTAAAGCATTTGACACTGTTTCCCACAGCATTCTCTTGTGGAAACTGGCTTCTCTTAGTTTGGACTGGTATACCCTTCACTGGGTAAAAAACTGGCTTAGTGGAGTTAAATTCAGCTGACAGTTGGTCACAAGTGGTGTTCCCCAAGGCTCAGCATTGGGGCCAATTCTCTTTAATATCTTTATGAATAATCTGGATGAGGGGACCAAGTGCACTCTCAGTAAGTTTTCAGATGACACCAAGTTGGGTGGGAGTGTTGATCTGCCGGAAGGTAGGAAGGCTGTACATAAGGATCTGGACAGGCTGGATCAATGGGCTGAGACCAATTGTATGAGATTCAGCAAGGTGAAAAAGGACCTCAGGGTGCTGGTTGACAGTCAGCTGAATATGAGTCAGCAATGTGCCCAGGTGGCCAAGAAAGCCAACAGCATCCTGACTTGTATCAGGAACAGCATGGCCAGCAGGACTAGGGAAGTGATTGTCCCCCTGTACTCAGCACTGTTGAGGCTGCACCTTGAATACTGTGTTCTGCTTTGGGCCCATCACTGCAAGAAGAACATTGAGGTGCTGGAGCATGTCCAAAGAAGGATGACGAAGCTGCTGAAGGTTCTAGAGCACAGGTTTTACAAGAAGTGGCTGAAGGAGCTGGGGTTGTTCAGTCTGGAGAAAAGGAGGCTGAGGGAAGATCGTATTGCTCTTTACAACTACCTGAAAGGAGGTTGTAGTGAGATGGGTGTTGGTCTCCTCTCCCAAGTAACAAGTAACAGAACAGGAGAAAAAGCCTCAAGTCATTCTAGGGGAGGATTAGATTGGATATTAGGAAAAATTTCTTCCCTGGAAGGGTTGTCAGACACTACAACAGGCAGCCCAGAGAAGTGGTGGAGTCACCATTCCTGAAGGTATTTAAAAGGCATATATATATGGTACTTAGGGATGTTTAGCGGTGGACTTGGCATTGTACTAGGTAAACGGTTGGACTTGCTGGTCTTAAAGGTCTTTTCCAACGTAAATGATTCAATGTTTTTGTGATTCTATGACATATATGTTCAGATTCTTCAAGTGGTCACAAACCTAATCTTCTCTTACAATGGGAGGGATTAGGTTCCCCACTCTCTACCTTGAGGTCCATCCACTCAAGAGGTGTGGGAAGAGAGACTGCCAGTGAAGACTGAGGCAAAAAAGTTGTTGAGTGCCTCAGCCTTCTCCTTGTGCATTGTTACCAGTTTGTCAGTCATATTCATCACAGGACTATGGGGCGGTTTTTTGACCTTCCTTTTCTAGCTGACATTCTGTAGAAGCCCTTCTTGTTATCCTTATGTCCCTTGCCAAGTTCAGCTCTATCTTCACGTTGGCCTTCCTGACCTAATTCCTACACAACTGGGGAGCATCCCTATACTCTTCCCAGGATACCTGTTCCTGCTTTCACTGCCTGTGCATTGCCTTCTTGCCCTTTAGTTTGATCAGCAGGTCTTGACTCATCCATGCTGGTCACTTGCCTTCCTTTCCTGATTTCTTATACCTGGGGGTTGAGAGCTCTTGCGCTTTATGGAAAGCACCCCTAAAGATCTGCCAGCTCTGTTCTTCTCCCTTGTTCTTCAGGACAGTTTCCCAGTGAGTCCTACTGCCTAACTCCCTGAGCAGTTGTAAGTTTGCTTTCCTAAAATTCAAGGACTTGACTTTACTATTCACCTGACCCATATTCCTCAGGACTGTGAACTCCACCAGTGTATGATCACTGCAACCCAGACTGCATCCAAACTTGACATCACTGATTAGCTCACTCGCATTTGTGACCATCAGGTCCAGTAATGCATCCCTTCTGGTAGGGCTGTCTATTACCTCACTATATTTTGCACTTAAATTTCTTGTCAACAGCAGCTGTGACCATATCCATCAAAGTGTTGTAACCTCCACAAAAGCACTTCTTTCCTTCTACCCACTTTTTCCAAAAAAGACTGAAAAGACATGCTTTGCTGGAGAAGTCACTAGCTTCAGTAACAATTACACTGGAGCAAAAATAAAAATTAACAGACCTCTGATGCCTTACTGAGAGTACTTATTGTTAGCATTGTCATTAGTGCACAGAGTTGCAGTGAGATCGTATCCTTCTGCATAGTCATATAGCTGACAAAGAGCCCTCAGCCTCCTCATACTCTCTTACCATATCACTGTGCTATTCATTCAGGTGTTAACAGTTGGCCTCTGCCTAATAGCACTTCAGAACTAACCAGAGAAGACAAGAAGAAATCCCTGCACCATATCTCAAAGTTTTAAAGGTTAAGCACCATTATGTGACAAAGAAAAACAACATGAAGCCAGTACACTGGAAGCATGCTCTCCAGCTGGTGGACTTCTGTATTTTTCACAAGCTGGACTTTTAAAAGGTCATCCAGCAGAATGCCAGGTGGAAACACAACAAAATGTGAAAGCAAGGAAGTTACAGAGAGCAACCATGAGAATAGATGTTGCGAACGCAAAGATTAAGTGTGTGTTATTTAGACTGAATATTCCAGCTGGCCTTTGGGAGGTACTTCCATGTCAAGCCTGTATTGAAGCTTTTAGTGATGATATGACAAAAGATATATTAAAAAATACCGTAACAAATAGCTTTTAAAGAAAAGAGGGAGAGGATTTTGTTTCTCTCAGGTATCATGGTAAATAAATGTTACATAAACATTTATCTCAATGGCATTACCTACTACTCCTTTTTTTTTTTCTCTTTGGTGTGTGTGGATGTCCTTTACAGTCTGTTCTCTAATGTATTTCTCTGCCAACCTCCACAAACATTTGTCCAAGCACAACTGAGCGATAACAAGACTCACAGGTTGAAGAAAGAGGGCAGGACTGATTAACTGGTACTGCTGCTAAGGGAAATGTCCATGTCCCCATGGAGGCAGCTAGTATATAATTAAATCACTTCTGCATTACAGAAATATCATAATGATTCCTTTTACTTTTGGTACTTATTCCGTGGAAAAATTTACCAAATGAACAGTGCCTCAGAGGTCATGAAGTCTACAGCTAAATATGAGCTGTTTTCTGGATCTTTCTCTACAATAACACACTTTGTAACTGAAAACTGTTGGTAGTAGAGACATCAAGTATGGATGTGGTCCAGGGAAATCTCCTTATATGGTGCACTCTGCCAGTGATTTTATTATTCAGTGCCACTGTAGCATTGCAGCTTTGAAAAATTTGAAATTTTTCTACTCTGAATCTGTCCCATCAGTAGTAATCACATATTTTTTCTCTATCCACAAAAGGCAATATTCATAAATTTATACAGACAAATAGTACAAGTGTGCTGGTCAGAAGTAGGTATTAAAGAATGAAGTGTTTTTCTAGAAAATGCTGATGTCCCCTAAGCAAAGTGAAGGATGACTCTTTCAAAAGATTAGGAGACTAGGGACTTGGGCAGGATCATAAAGCTAAAAAGACAGAAAGCCTCTCTCTTAACAGGGCATTTGTGTGCTAATATACAAAAGGAAATTTCTGAAGAGTAAAATACAGCCTCTGCACTAGTAGCTACTCCTCACATCTAGCATCTAGTAAGTTCTCAGGCTTTATCCTGCTCACATTATTTGGTTCAATCATTTCTTTTTTTCCTTTGGGTTCAGTTTGTCTATTTTATTATTTATCTTAAGCTTTTGTCACTACATGAAGTCAGAGAGCGGCAAATTTCAAACTCAACAGTAATCCTTTCTCTCCCAGATTCAATATTTCCACTAGTGGAAGTAGAATAATTTTTAAGGGAGTATTTTGAATTGTTTAACAAGAACAAAGGATGTGCTGATATTCATTAACTTCCAGATTTTTCATTTGAAACTAAAGAATACAAATCACTTAAAGAAGACAGATGTGAGAAAACCACTAGACAGGAAGGTTCTTAAACTCAGAAAATTATTTCTATGTGACTATGAAAATTTAATTTTTTTTTAAAAATAAGAGCTACCTCTCTTGTAGCACACTCAAAAGCAATATACTGGATAAAACACTTTAAACAAAATATTACTTATTTGCCTTGATACAGGTTAGATGAGTCAAATTATAAAGTATATGGAATGTAATATTCAGCAAAATAGACAACCCAACAACTTTTGAGCATCCAGGAATGCAAATTCCCAGATAAACACATAAAAAATGAAGTCTTTTGTCTTTCAGTTCCATAATCTAGAGAATTTGGCAAAGGTACAATATGTATATACAGAATACAGATGTGTGTATATATATATACACATATGCATACACAGAATATGAGAAAACTGGAGAAAGGAAAAACAAGAATTTATATGGAAAAGGTTTTTTTTATAAATCACAGATCTATTTAAATAAAACTTTGGAAGACAAGTGAGATTGTAATGTTTTGTTTTAGCAATTACAGTCAATGAATTTAAGACAGCTAGATGCATTTTTGATGGTGTTTTTGATCATAGCTTATGTTTAAATGGTATTTGTCATGAGATTTCTTTATTTGTTAATGAATAAAAGGTCATTTTGCTAGGATCTGGTGATACAAAGTACTCATCAGCCTGCACTCACTATCTGCAGAATGATGGAAGTCCTTTGCCCCTATATATAAGCTTTTGCTCTGTCACACAATAAGATTGCCTGTTTCTTCTGATTGATTTTTAAATCCAAAATACAAAGAGCTTTTGTAAAAGAACATCATGGACTCATACATGTCAAAAAGGCTGTTTTTAAAAAGACGGCAAAGAAATGTGTTAAAAATGAATGAGATGCAGAGGCCTAAGTGGATACAAAAAAAATAATGACCTTTGGAGATTTTCACCTTTTTATTCAGCAGATCTGAATTCAGCATAGTTCAATGAAGCACTAAAAAAGAATGTTTTTTTACTGGACTACATAATATGGGTCTGTGTGTCTCATCAATGTTCTGTCATATTTTTATTACCTAATCCACCAACTTAATTTTCAAAGTTGTTGATGGTTGTCTCAACAATGTCATGTCCATTTCATACAGTAAGGTTTTCTTGGGGATGCTCAGCAGTTCTCAGTTATTGTTTCCTCACAGCAGAAGTGATACTTTAATCCTCCTGGAGGGAATTTCACTATTAAAGTAAGAGTTGAGTAACGGTCATCTTGTCTGTTGTCCTTTACACCCATCTCCTTCCCTAGTGCTTATAAGAGTTTGTGTGTTACTCCATAGATGTAACTCATATTCAGCCCTTTCAATAATGACTCTTATTTCCAGTTCAAATGGTGATGCTTGAACATCAACTGCAATATCTTTTCTCAAGTCTATGAAAAATTTATCAATCATTCAGCAAATTGGAGCCTATATTGAGGCAAATTTTACCAGCAGCACATAGAAAGCAATATGGTTTCTCTCTCTGTGCAAACATTATTTCTTTATTGAATACTAATGAAATTATTTAGAAAAATGAAACAAAAAAAATGTCTAGATCATTTTAATACCTCATGAAATGCAGCACAAGATAGGATTCTTATGAGATTGTCTTTCTAAGTTTGCCCAACGGGAAAAATATTGAATATGCTTTCTGAATGACTTCAGTAGCAAAATTATGACTGATGCTTTTCTTGAGACATTGCATGAACACTGTACACCAAATTAAGTAGAAAACAGATTGGTACTTGGATTTCTCATAGTTCTGGTGTTGGACCAACATGTGTGTTTTCATACTTCACCTTAGCTATATGTTCAGATCTCAAAAGACCCAAAGACAAATTATTCCTTTAAGGTCATAAATATATGGCTACTCCTGACTTTCCACATATTTGAGAATATCCATTTATCTTGTCACTTGTCTTTCTGTGACAATTTAGTTGACAAGATCAACAAGTCCGACAAATGTTCTGAGGTGATGTTGCTCCATTTAAACTTCTGAAGTTCATTCCCAATCAAAGGAGACAGTGTAGAAAAATTTAGCAGTCTGTTCCTTCTGTTTTAATTTTTCTAGTGCTGAGTTGTTTTATGAGCACTGCAAGTTAGAGACATACAGAGGGATAAGAACCATTAGTCAACTTAAATGTCAGCCAGAATACACATTCAGGGCCTTAAAGTCCCCTGAAAACACAATCCCAACTTTTGGGATACATTTAGAATAGTAAGTATAAAACACTAAGCCACATACTGACAGCTTCTTTGCCCACCACTGTGCACTCACAAAATACTGTTCAATCAACAGTTTAAAATTTCTTGAAAATTCTACAGAAAAATAATTGAACACAAAATCATGCAATCTTGTCCATTCAACAGCACAGAAGAAAAACTTTCTTCAGACTTTTCTTGGTTTTCAGGGGTAAACAGCTTTTTTTTCCCCTGTGAAATCTGTTCTCACACCAATAAAAGCAAAAAAAAAAGTTCTTCAGTAGACCTGAATACTGCCTTTTAAATATTGCAAATAGAAAGCTCATCCTGCTAATCTGTAGCCTTTAATGAACTTTTATAAACTCCTCTGAACATACAAGCTTAGTATTCTACTGCATATTTATTCTGCAGCACACATTTTTACTTTTTGAAGGAAAGAATTTTTATATATTTAATACAGTGAGGCTCCTTCTGACTACATATTTAGTGAGAACATATTGTCACACACAGCACGAGTCCTGAGAGAAATGTATTTATAGAATAGAATCCTACTCTACCCCAGTTGCTATACAAAATACATCCACATACATACAAAAACCATTGAAATGCAGAGATGTATGAACACTGTACATTTTAAAGAGTTTTTCCATTGTCGTAGCTCTAATTGTCTATAAACTTACTCATAATGGTTCAAAAATTATGCACATGTTATGATTTGGACAATTCTAAAAGCTTGCAGAGGTTTGATGCTAAAGTTACTTATTTTTTTAACTTCTGATAATCTAAAAAAATTCACATTATAAATAAATAGCCTCTTACACCTTTAATTTGGAAAACCAGAAATTCAGAGTAATGTGTGCCTCCCAGTCCACTAACTGAAATCATCAACAGCCATGCTCTAGTTTCTCGAGGAAAAAAATAATTTAGCCGTTGCTAAGTTACACTGAATACCCATTGAATTACCCATGAAACCTATGTTAATTCCAAATACAGTCATTATGAGCGGCAGTATTACAAAGAATAGTGAATAGATTCTAAATAATAGAAAAACCAAATTAAAGAACTGCCATCACCTTTTGCTACATTTTCCTTAGTCTTTCTGGACTTTTTTTTAAGATAGTTTAATTGTCAGGTGAAAAATTAAAAATAAAATAGTCTCATTGATTCTTTACAGTACAAACCAGTTCTCTGCCCCTGTGGTAAAGGGAGCACTAAAATTTCAAAGTACGGATCAGAGAATGAAAACAAGGAAGAACAGCTGGACTATGCTGATATATACACTAAATTCAACCACAAAACAGCTATATTTTTCTGTGGTTTTAGAACATATTCTAACTTGTCACTGTTTATTCTGCCACTGCTGTAATTATGTCTTGGACAGAGCCCAAGGAAGTTTTAAAGTAGGGCACCTCTAACTAAGCAGGTGATGGTAATTACTTCTCACTACCATAGTCTTGCAACTCCTGTCCATGGCTTTGTGGTTTGGAGCAGCACTGATATTTCTATGGTAGGCCAGAGCTGTACTCACTATCAACACTTTCCTGAGTAAGAGAAGTACTGTATTTCAAGAGTGGAGGGAAAATAAATGTAAACTACATTCACAATGAAGCTATGTAAATTTATCAGTTGGATTACATGCCATAGGTGCTTCACTAGTAGGGGCTGAACTTAATGACCAAGGAGCGCACATCCTGACCTTTGCCTTATGTTTTGGTAGTCTGCCTAGCCATACCTGCTTGAACTGCAGGTCAGGGAAATGGTATAGGAAATTTATAAATTCCCAAATATATATTCTCAGAAACATAGCTTAGGAGACTTCCACTGGGAGCCAGAAGAGGACTTCCTGTGCTTCTCGTAAAGGAATGATGGAGGCTGTTCTCCAGCTGTGTATAAGGCATGTCCTCCATAAGTACAAGACCTTTGGAGATGAGATTACTAATGCTCTAGTTAAAAACTGCATCAGTGCAGTTATCTGCGTATTCTGTCATCCTCTTCAGCTAAAATTCTGTTGTAGATGAATATTGATATTTGTCCTTGTACGTGACACACCAGTCTTTGATAATTCTACTTGTGCTGCTGGCAGCAATGTTGTAGTCTTTATGGGATCTGCCCTATCTTTGCATTTTTCAGACCATAGATTCTACTTCCATGGACTACATATAGCTTCACGAGTAAGAGTGTTGACCAGAGCATAACAAGCACTAGAAAAGACCATTGTCTAATAGTTTCTCAACTACTATACTCTCAACTCCAATAGTTTCTCAATTCTACTGGTTGTCGTGTTCAACCAGTATAATTACAGCACAAGGTTGCCACTGATCACTCACGCTTTACAACAAAATGGACTATGGCAGTTGGAAGGGACCTACCATGCTTCTCTAGTCCAACTGCCTGACCACTTCAGGGCTGACAAAAAGTTAGAGCATGTTATTAAGGGCATTGTTCAAATGTCTCTTAAACACCAACAAGCTTGGGGCATCAATCACCTCTCTGGGAAGCCTGTTCCAGTGTTTGACCACCTTCTCAGTAAAAAAATGCTTCCTGATGTCCAGTCTAAACCTCCTCTGATGCACCTTTGAACCATTCCCATATGTCCTGTCACTGGATCCCAAGGAAAAGATATCAGCTACTCTCTCTCCAATTCCTCTTCTTAGGAAGCTGTAAAAAGCAATGAGGTTGCCCCTCAACCTCCTTTTTTCCAAACTAGACAAGCTCAAAGTCCTTAGCTGCTCTTCATAGGACTTAGTCCTTAGCTGCTCTTCTTCCAGCCCTTTGCTAAAACTGTTACAGCAGCCTCTCTTCTGAGAAGTCTGAGTCTGCTATTTCTTTCTTATCAATCACCCAGCTCCATTGTACTACATCATGATTTACAGCTCTTGGTTCTTAAAAGATTTGCAAAATAAAGTCACTGATTAGAACTCTCTCCCTCACAGCAGTGAAGATAAAGTCTCTGATTGTGCTTAAGGAGCTTGGCAAACAGAGGTTAAGGCTTAACTATTTGAATATTGATAGCACAGTTAGCACAGGCTGCAGATGGCAGATGTGCAAATCCAGTCACTCCTGAATTTTTCAAAGTGTACACCAAAGTGTAGTGTAGTCCATGATCCAAAATGCAAATGTCATGTCTATGGAAACTGTCATAATTTGACTCACTGCAGCGCTGACAAACATACATCTTTGTTCAGGTATTTAAAAGCATGACTGTAACAAGTTATCAGCAAATAGCAGTTTCCTCCGTGCTCAAGTAAAGCAGCTGCCAGTTCTTGTCAGAACTCTCTGAAGTGCAGCACTGACTGCCACAGGTTCTTCACAATCCTGCCTCAGCCAGTTTGCGCAACTTGAATGTCTATATCAAGCTAATAAAATGTTTCTTGATGGCTTTTAGCATTGTACCATACATTCACAAATACTTTTCAGACTGATTCCACTGATTCCACACAGTCATCCTTTTTAGGCAAACCCACATTTTTAATTTTGAAAATCTCTGAGAGCTTGTCTTGGGGCAAGGTATCCTGACATTATTTCAGCCTTTGAAAAGCAGAACTTTGTTGTTTTGTCACTCTTAACCTGTATCTTGACCTATTGGCAGGCACTGATAAACACTATAGAATTTTATACATATTTGCTCCACCTCTTTTGTAACATCTTCTTCTGCAAAAATGTGCAAGTGAAGATCTGCAATTAAGGTTTATCTTTCATTCCTCTCATTCAGTTTGGAGTTACACTTCTGGTTTTTAAGATGAATATCCAAGGACTATGTGTACAAACCACTGAGTTTTTGTTAAGAAAACTGTAACCTTTTCTGCCATTTGTATGCAGCTCGACCTATACAAATGTTTACTACTAGTAGCTTACAATGCTTACTAGAGTAGCAAAATGTGTCTTTCTGCACTGCTGCTTTTATCTCTCTTGAACTCTTCCTGCAGTTATGCTTGCCATATAGGTGCACAGGAAGTGTCTATCAGTACTTTGGTTATTAGTATATTCTGCTTTCACTGAATTTCATATTGGGATTTTGTTTCAGAAAAAATGGCATCCTTCAGACTTAGTACAGATTATTATACTGAAACAATTTATTTCCTGCTTTCCCTTCACTCAATCAACACCTGTCTTTCCATTTATCAGAAATCACATTTGAACTTCATTAGCCTAAGTGTGGATTTTAACTGGTCATCATCTCAAATCAGTGTTCCAGCTTTTTTCCTGGTGTTAGGACTATTAAATGCTTTATTGTTTTCACTATTTCGGATCAATCTAATGTTTCCCTTTCCTAAGGAATGATCAAAGTAATTCATATGCACTACTCTGATTTACATTTTGTTGTGATTCAGTTTTAGGTGACATTTCCTGCATTTGTAAACACTGTGATTAAATTTTGTTGTGCATTTTTCTTGTGCTGCAATATATTAAAACATCATAAAAGTTACTTTGACTTCCATCAGACTTTCTAGCATGCCATTCTTCTGGAATATCTTTTGTGCCATTGAATACTGTATGCTGAACACTCTTTTGAAGTGCCATCTTTAGAGTGGTGAAAGTGGTTACCTTGCTACTTCCTGACTTATCTTTACATTTTGGGTCTGATTAACTTGTTCATTTGGGAGTGATGCTGCAACATAACAAAGGAGGGCTGTCAAGTTTTCTTATTATTATTTTGTTTCAGAGGTCTGCCTTATCTAATATTTATTGACTTCTACAGTCATCAAACTTAGCTGCTCAGATGTTCTCCCATTTTGCTAATAATAAATATCTACTTAGTGCCAGAATTCCTTGTCCTCTTTAGCCCTAGATATTTGTGATAATTCATATATTACAGGCAACACTGGCACCAGAGGTCTAAAAAGTTTGATTTGTTGTTCTTCTGGTAGATATCCCTTACAACCTAACACCTTACCAAAGCATTAATTTGTTTATTTCCATTTACCTATGTTTATGTATACCCTATGTAGACTCCATGAACATATTCTGGTTTAATTTACTGATTTCTTTTCAGGGTTGTTTTTACTAGGTACTTATTTTATAGATATATTGGTTACTGAAATTTTCCTTGAACATACTATTAATGCACTATGTGGAATGGATATTCAATGAATGTGTCAGATCACATGAATAAAAATGCTAGCAGTGGTGTGTTGTGATCTACCTTTTTTCTTTATTCAGTTTCAAACATTATATTACTTTTATGTTTTGAAAATTCTGAGTTTTTCCTTTAGACCCATTTTAAGACAGTAACACATAACTTCATCATTCTATGTTTCTTAACCTGCCTTGCAGCCAAGAAGCTGTTGAGTTCCTCTTCTACAATGTATCCTACAGTTACATCACACTGCACACTTTGTACTATCCTTCTGACGTGTGTAATACATTTATGCCAGAGTTTTGTTCTGTGGCATACCATGACCATAGAATCATAGAATCTTGTTGGAAAAGACCTTCAAAATCATCAAGCCAAATCATCAGCCCAGGGCTGCCAAGTGCACCACTAAACCACGTCCCCAAGGGCCACATCCAAACATTTTTTGAATACCTCCAGGGATGCTGAGTCCACCACTTCCCTGGGCAGCCTGTTCCAATGCCTGACCACCCCTTCCATAAAAAATTTTTCCTAATATCCAGCCTGAACTTCCCCTGGTGCAACTTGAGGCCATTCTCTCTTGTTCTATCATTCGTCACTTGGGAGAAGATACCGGCCACCTCCTCGCTCCAACCTCCTTTCAGGTAGTTATAGAGAGCAATAACGTCTCCCCTGAGCCTCCTCTTCTCCAGACTAAACACCCCCAGCTCCCTCAGCCACTCCTCATAAGACCTGTGCTCCAGGCCCATCACCAGCTTAGCTGCCCTTTGCTGGACCCACTCTGGTACCTCAATGTCCTTCTTGTAGTGAGGGGCCCAAAACTGAACACAGTGTTCAAGGTGCAGCCTCACCGGTGCTGAGTACAGGGGGACAATCCCTTCCCTAGTCCTGCTGGCCACACTATTTCTGATAGAGGCCAGGGTGCTGTTGGTCGCCTTATCTACCTGAGCACACTGCTGACTGATGTTCAGCCAGTTGACTACCAGCACCCTCAGATCCTTTTCTGTCAGGCAGCTCTCCAACCACTCTTCCCCAGGCCTGCACCTTTGCATGGGGTTGTTGCAGCCCAGGTGCAGGACCATCTTCTCTGGTTTTGCATTTGAGCAGTAAGATGAAACTGATACTACAAGCCTGTTATATTACTGACTTTGCTGTATTTTTTTCTTGGAATAATACACATAGCATATTATACTGAACCTTTCACTCCCTTCTATCTTCTGTGCCTGTTGGGTCATGCCACTACATGCATGTCATTATTGGCATTAGCAAGAAATCTCATCTAGTTTTCAGATGTCTTATGTATTCTTTCGATTTGCAAACAAATTTTGTCCACAATATTTATTCTTTAACACCTTTCAAGTTTGGTCTAAGATTGCCTCCTTCATTATGTCACACTGATCTGTGAATTCTATTTGGCCAGATGTCCCTTAATTAAGTGTGGCAGTAGGCCCTGGTTCTCTGGATAGAAAACTCTTCTTACTGTATTTCTGCTTCAGTGAGCTTAAATTTAGATATTAATTTCTGCAGGTATTGCTGTCTATTTGTCCACAGGGAACTCAGCCTCAGATGCTAACTCAATTACTTTCTTCCATTTGGATCACGTTTCTTTAGGCCCTCTGATTTCTAGTTTCCTAAGAGGCATTTTTGGTGTGTTTTCTCCCGACTCTTCCTCTTTTTTTTCAGCTTTATCACTGAAGTATTGACTTCCACAGACAAGGGAAAGCATATATGATTTTTTTCTTAAAATTATTCAAATTAACTTCCTTGTTAACATCACAGAGGTGCTTCACTCTAGAAAATTTTGTGTTAGAAACGATTATAGAAGCAACATCACATTTTGCTATGCAGTTTGATTTTATTTGAGATTACCAATATGTCTATCTCAAATAGTTTTTTCAAATGAAGACCAAGTTTATCAGGTTTATGCAAGGTAAAAAACAGAATCTGAGAAATTAGAACACTACTTGATGAGAAATTATCCAGGTGATTCTCAAAAGGAGAGAAATTAAATAAGGAGATGTGGGAGGAAAGTATAAGTGAAGGAAAACAGTGGTTAAAAAAAAAAAGAAGGAATATACTAGCACTAATAGCACTAAGGAAGAAAGCTGTGAAAATTTTCCAGGTACTCTTCATATAACCAAAAAAAAAAAAAATCCCATAAACAAGAAAGTATGTAATTTGGTGTAAAGCTGAACCAGACTACTTTAAAAACTTACATTCCACTGAAGCAATTTCCTGCCATTACATTTCAAATCTTCTTCTAAAATGTGTCTTCATTCCATTTTTAAAGGCCTAACAAAAAAGGACCAATTTAGTGTTACCTTTAGCATCTCATGTTTTGTTACCAAATGATTTTATATATATAATAAAGTGGGCTGAGAGTACTAAAGTCTGCATTTTACTTAGCTCCTGAATTGTTCAGACAAATATTCCCGTTGCAAGGAAAAATAAACTAGACATACTAGATTTTTTTTGCTAAGGCAAGTCCAAAGATATTGGGCCTTCTCAGTCCAACTCTGGGATCCTTTATCCAGCAGAAGTTACAACTTTCATTGTGACAAATGTTTATTTTTGAAGTCCCACAGAAAATAGGTCATACACAATAGTATGAGAAAAATTTTACAGCTACAATCTGTCAATGAAGTCTGAGCGCAGCTAGGAGGCCCTTCCATTTTCACCATTACTTTCAGAACAATAGAAATAAGGTTTAAAGCAGATACAATAACACGACAGTTCAACATATTTCATATTTAATCTAGGGTTATCAAATTAAAATCTTAATATCAGTCCTGCTGTACATTACCATTTCTTTCAGCAAATGAGATCCTCAAAGGTGTATTTGCTTCTTTACATAGGCCAATTAATTACCTGTTCTCTGTCTTGAATGTCATGATCTTTGTTTATTGATTATTCCTCACTCCTCAGATTTTACCATTGTAATTAACTTTTACACCATTGTCAGAACAAGACTAAAGATCAATGATAGGACGAGGGGCAATGGATGCAAACTGGAGCATAGGAGGTTCCATGTGAATATCAGGAAGAACTTTTTCACTGTGAGAGTGACAGAGCACTGGAACAGGCTGCCCAGAGAGGTTGTGGAGTCTCCTTCACTGGAGACATTCAAAACCCGCCTGGATGCGTTCCTGTGTGATGTACTCTAGGTGACCCTGCTCTGGCAGAGGGGTTGGACTAGATGATCCTTTGAGGTCCCTTCCAACCCTAGAATTCTGTGATTCTGTGATTCTGTGATCAATAGTTTTTCTACTTCATAAGTGACAGAAATGTCTAAATTCTTCAGAATAGTGCATTTATTGAGTCCATTTGCTTTCTACCATCCTGTTAGAAATACTTTTCTTGTTCACACAGCATTTCAAGAACTATTTTATCATAAATAAAGAGTCACACTTCCAGCCCCCAGCTTCAACCAGTCCCTCTGGGCTTGAAGAGTTACATATAACCTCCCTGTAATAACTGAATTTCAAAACATTGCTATTATAAACCCTGTTTGCTTTTTCTCTTTGGGACACTGACACATGCAATTCCCCTTCTTGATTGTAGTCATTATGTTGGGGTGAGAGCCAGAGCAGAAGCAAGAGACTGCCCAATAAAACATCACCCTTCCTCTATCTGTCTTCTCACTGTCAAGAATATCTGGGATGAGTGCTTTGGCTTTGTCTTGCAGAATAAATAAAATCTTGATTCTTTTTTTAAGGGCATATTTTCAATTACTTTTCCCAGCTGTTATTAGAGACACATTTCCAGCTCATCTCAGCAAGGCAGAGCCAGAAGAAAGAGAAAACCTCTAGAATTATGAATGTGAAACTGTAAGTTATTGACCAAACAAACACAAGGCATTGCAGCTTTATTGCATGAGAGTCAGACAGAGAATGAAACTTTGAGAGGGATGATTTGTGGAAATGCCAAGTAGTAACACTCTACATTCAGGACCTTATCCAAATTTTAGCCCTGGCAGCCACTTCTGTGAATTATTCAAACCCCAGCCCAGATTCATCAAGTTTTAAATCAGTGTATCAGGGAGAACAAATCAGCAATCCTTCTTCTATCAGGCTCCTAGCTTAATTATCCTTATTGTTGCATGGAATTAAAACTATTTTTCTGTCAAGATCAAGGTTTAATAACTGCAATTTCACTATTCTTTGAATACCATCAAATAAGATGCCTTTTTTTCCAAGGCCAATTGACTGTCTTACTATCCTACTGCATCATGTCCAATTACTCACACAGCAGACAGCTCTACATGAACCCAGCTACAATTAAAACATATTAAACAAGGTCTAACCATTTCTGCTATTACTTTCCAATTTGCCAGGTGCAACATAAAAATGCAGACATATTGATACAGTTTAAGGAGTTGTGGCCAAACTGACTCCACAGCTTTGTTTGATATTTTCTCAGACATTTGTGTTAAACATGACCCTACTGCTGGTTGTCATAAAGGACCTGAGGATGACTGATGTCTTTTTTCTGAAGTACATTTCCATTCTCTTCTGGTTTTTGTGACTCTGGCATCACTTCAGTGCATGATGAACAGTAAGCTGAAAAACAAATGTGAGCAACAAAAGGAACACAAGAAAAATGAGAGAATGAAAATGTGGAAGAACCTATAAAGGAAATAATGGGAAGATAAAAGTGTAATGGAAAGAAAATAATTCAAAGAAATATCAGAAAAGAAAAAAAAAAAGGGAAAATTTGAGGACTGTGAAGAGTATTTATTGAGGCCACAGTAAATAAATTTGGCTTGCCCTGAGTGAATTTCCCACTGTGGTGAGATGTCTGCACTGGATTATGCAAGAACTGTAGACACATAAGGGTAATCACAGGGATGCTATCACAGCCAAAGGCTTTTCTTTATTTAGACTACAGGTGTCATGTCCCCATTGGCAGTGACAAATTAATTTTTTCTAATAATAATAATAATTTTCTAATAATAGCAATTTTTCTCTGTTGGCACTGGGTTGCCGAGGTTCTTTGCACGTATATCCACATGCCACTTCCTTTACTGAGGAAAATCATTCATTTTCAATAAAATTGATGAAAAGTCTAAGTCTTGAAAGACAAATATAAAATTGCTATAAAAGGTACAGATATTTGTATGTCTAGGTACAGATATCTGTACTCAAGGATAGCAAAAGTAACTGTTTTTTTCATTTCTTTTTGGATAATATTGCAAGTGCTTTTGAGTGATTTCTCTTCTTTTTTTTTTTTTGTTTTTGTTTGTTTGCTTTTTGTGCACCAAACAGATACAGTCTGTCTTGGTTAAATGGTCAGGGCAAGCCACAACCCAGAGAACAGAATTGCTCTCTGTTACTCCCCTCCATCCTCCCAGGGGAAAATAGAAGGGGAATAAGGAAGAGACTTAAAGGTTGGAAGTTAAAACTGTAACAAGTTTAACAGAACTGGGAAAGGATAATAACACATGGGAGAAGGAACAAAATATAAATATCTATACAAAACCCGATCGCGATGATCACTGATATGAGTGCCCGAACGCCCCTTGTGGCAGAGCTGATGCAGGAAAAAGACCCAAAGCTCTTCCCAGCACCCAGTGGATTTGGATCCTGCAGAGCACATGGCGAGCTGATGACAAAGAGCAGGATCCTTTCTCTGGGATGTCCAAGCCCAGCAAAGCGACAAGGAAGAAGGGAGCAGGAAATGGCGGACTTCCTGTCCACCTGGCTTTTATAGAGTATGGTAGAAAATGTGAGGGAATACTGACCCCTCTCTGTTCTTCCCGTCCCAATCCCTCAGGATCCTAAACATCCTCTTTTAGGTCCTCATACTGATACCATAAGTTTTACCTGTGTCCCCTCAAATCATAGCACAGTCTCAAAGTTATGGTGCAGTACCAACATGGGCCTGTCTCCTTACAGCCTGGAATTTTGAATTCCAGAACTTCTGAGTTCTATAGACTCATACTTACTTAACTTATTAATTCCTACCTCATAATTAAATTCCACTCATCAGGAATGATCCTCTTTGAAGATGCAGTTTGCAAGAACTTTATGAGTCAATAGGACTGGAAAACAGATTGTATTGAGAAAGGTTTTTAGTCTGTTTTGTCAAGAGTTTCCCATATATGCGAACAGTACCCTCCAGGAAAGAAATAAAAGAAAAAAAGAATGAGATACAAGCATGGAGATGCAGTGGAATTGTGACCAGTTAATGAGGTGGCTGGTCTACACAAGAATGGGCTGAAACTACGTCTACATTTCCCTGAGGATATGAGACTACACATTTATTAGGGAGGGTAAGCTGCCTGTTCCTTCTGCAGTGAGCAATTTATGCATCTGCAACTAATAGAGAAGTATGAATAACTCCATACATTTGTATTGGGAGGGTAAAATTCTGTCATCTCAGTGGAACAACTTTACTCTTTCGATGTGGTAAACAACGGAGTTTCTTGGGCCATTAAGAAAAGGATGTCTTATGTCAGAGTCTGTTTCTCAATTGGAATCTTACTCAGAGAAAAACATTCCAGCAGAAGGTACTGCACAAAA
>VZRW01002844.1:0-23285 GCA_013398125.1 Aegotheles bennettii
CCTTGATGATTCTATGATTCTCCCTTTTTCTCTCATCCCCACACCCAAGAATCTGACTGAAATATAGGGGAAAAGGGTAAAAATTAAAAACATGGGAAAAAATATACAAAAATTAAACATGTGCATCTTTCCCATAAGTGAAGTAGCATGAGTCATTCTTCCCCATAACTGTAGCACACTTGTCTGTGTGTGTGCTTGCACATACACATACATATGTAAATATATGCATATAAACATATAAAGAAGGGATGAACACATTCAAACATATTCTTTGCAGCTTATGGGGCAGAAAAATCTATACAGCTTCAAATGGCTGTCTTCTGCAATTCAATTTCCTTTGTAATGAAATCTAAAACCAAACAAATGCACATTGTTCACTTTAATATGGTCAATGAAAATTTATATCCCTCTATTTTATTTTAAATTATATTATTGCAGCAAACGATCAGAGTACACGTGATTCAAGGGGAAAATAATCAGATTTCATTTTCATATTGGCTTTGGGATGTGAATGAGCAAGCTTAAGAGTGAAATTTCTTTAGAAGAGCAATATTTTTTTACAGAGGCTTTTTGGAGATTTGAGTCACTTAAAATAATTCCGGTGGAGTGTTAAGGGCTAATTTCCAAGTCAGAAGTTTAACTCGGTATTTACACTCACGTAAGAAGTGCTGTTGTTCCCAGTAGTGAATGTGACATTTCAGCTACAGCAACCTAATCCATAAGAAGATGGTTGTGTTGTTTGAATCCAGATAGACCTAGGTTTTGCATAAGTTGAAACAAAAAGGTGGATTTTCATAAATGGTAACCTCTTTCACCCCCGCACTGCCCCCCCTCCCTCCCCCCCCAGCAAAACAGAAACAGTGCAACCCATGGATCTGTCTACTTTTACCAGGGGAAACATTGGTGGGAATCAAAGTGCTTAGCACAGCCTGATGGTGGCAGGGCTGGAAATTATCATGGGCAAAAGATCTTGCTCTTTTTCACGTCCATTTTTTTAGCTGCAAAATGAGGGTCATGACACTGAATTTCCCAGTTGAAAGAGACTTTGAGAACAAGGGAGGAAAAGCAAAATTGCTTTTGTAACAGTTTTATGTCCAGACATTCATGTATAGATAAAATATTGGTAATGTCTTCCAGTGGAAGGGACATTTGTCACCCTGTGTGCACATCCCTGTGATCATATACACATATATAATTGCAGTGGAAGAGATTCACACCCAAACTGCTGTTGCCAGTGAGACAAGGTTGGCGCTTATTGCCTGTAACTTTAACTCCAAAGCTGAAGAATTTCAACAATCTTTCATTTAACTATTTAACAAGCAGATTTTTTGGTATTTGCAGCATTTTGCCATCTCTTTGTCTTTTTCTTCCAGAAGTGGGTACAGGGAGCCCCAGCCTGAGGTTAACCTGGAAACAGATATGATATATTTGACCTAATAAGCCCAAAAAAAGAAATTGAATTTTGTGGTGATATCATCCTAAACTTCAGTAAACCCAGGCATTTCTGTGCCATGATCCATTACGTAATGTAAACAAACAAAAATATATTTTCATGAAATGCTTTGAAGTCCTTGATGAAAGGAATGATGTGAAAGAGGGCATTGTTGCTTCTATGCTGAAAAAATTGGGCCACTTCACATAAAATAGTTTTCAAGAGTGTTGAAGTGCTAATTGAAGTTGCAGTGAGGATTTTTTTAAATGAACCCAGGAAGCACAGGTTTATTTTCCCAATTGCACCAGTTAATGGTGCCTAGTGACACTTTTTATTCCCCAAAATATTCCACTTAGAACTCTGCTGTCCAGAAAGGTGTGGGACTCCTATATCCTCTGTATCATGTCTGCCAGCCTTGGGAAGATGGTTCAGAAACTCTATCAATGCAGGTAATAGAGAACAGAAGTTGTTTAGGTCGCCCTGAAGAACAGAATTGCATTTCATCAGTTGGCCAGACTCTTTAGACCCTATTGCCTGTGTCTATTAGATTTCCATTGAGTTGTTCAGGACATATTTTAGTTGCCTACACAAACTACCTAGTGCCATTTTTTTCATGCTCCAGACACCCTTTCAACTTTCAGCTACCCAAAAGGTAATCCTTCTTCCGTAGGTCCCGAGGGCAACTCATAGAACATTGGACATCCAGTTTTAGGCAACTGAATCCCACTCTGGATGACCAACTGAGCTGTAAACACCTTGACTGCAGATGCTAAAGTGTTGCATCCTCTGTGTTCCTGTAGCACATGGAAGACAGAGCTCTGGTGGTCCCCAATGTCAGAAGATGGCACATATGTAAATAGATGCAAAGCATGAAAATTTGCATTCACAAATATGGAAAACTAGCTACATGTACAGTAAATCCACCAGATTTACTACTAAAGAGGGCTCTTCTTGCCTAAACACTTATTAGACACATTGAAACCAATGAAAGAAATTAAAAATAAATTTTATAATGCAATTCAAGCATACGTTTAGCAACTCAATTGAGAAAATCATCCACTTGCAATAACAGAATAATGGATGCTATAAAGCAAATGGAAGTACAATGGGAATAATAGGATGTTGTTTTGTTCTTACTGTGGAAGAAAATGTAGAGTGACTCATCCCTAATGCTATTCCTAGTACATTTCTGAAGTTTTGAGTGAAGCAGAGTGCCACCCAGTTCTCCACTTCATCACATTGTCTTTGAACCAAACTGGAGTTTGATTTGTACATGACTGTTCAGCCCAGGCTGCAAAAATTTTCATGTTACGGTCATTTAAATCCTGTCTGTAAAAGGACTCTTTCCAATGCTTTAAAAATCACCTCTGCCATAATGCCTGCAGAAAATTGTCATCTGAAACCCACCAGACAGGAGAGGAACGGTGGCTATTGCTGCTGGATGGCTTATGAATTGCCTACACACCCATGCTGTGCTAAAATAGCTCAGCATCTTTGTTGGATGCATCTGTTATATTCCTTTTTCTTCTTTTTTTTTTTGACTGTGAGTGCATGGGCAGAGCTGCTATCGTGCTTTATCTGTTTGTAGAGCTTTTAACAGAATGAATCTCTACCCTGTGTGGCCCTTGACTACCTCGGGCTGCTAACACAACTGAAATAGAAATGTCTTCCTTGAAAGGTCAGTAGAAACTAGGAAAAAACGTGTCAACTCTCGAAGAGGGCAGGTAGGGCTTGACTAACACAACCCATGCTTTGTTACTCATTTCTTGAAAGACTCATGATAGTTTATTCTACCCCAGAATGAATCAGTTTAGCTAAGAAACTGCTAACCTCAAAACAAAACCCTTACAATGTTGCAGAGGATCCAACAGAGGAGAGTACCTTGGAAGGAAATGAAATGTGGCATAAAAGCTGCTGAAACTTGATGGCATGTTTTAAGCTCATCAGAAATTAGTAAAGAAATAAAAAAAATGTAGATGCAGAAAACAGATTAGAGAGGTGTTTATTTTTCCCAAGGAGGACTTGAACATCCACTGAAGACCAGAGGAGTGTTAATGAAGTAAGTAGCATCAGGGAGGCTACTTGACTTAATACAGGCTTTTATTTTATTTATGGGGAATAGATTTTTCAGTCAAAGTGTCTGATACTTGCTTTCAAAAAACATCTATGAGGGGAAGACAAAAAACCTACAGGGACTCCCACCTTATTACAGGCTTTTAACTGATCAGTTAGTGATTTTATTAGAAATGTACATCAGAAGCTCTGTCAGGACTTGGCTCAGATGTGGGTTACAGCTTTGAATTCCAGGCTGAAAATTACACAGATCAACCTGTCTGCACTGTTTATAACATCATGGGTAGCACTGCCACAGGAATTTCTGTCTGGTACAATCATCACTGAAATGAAAATTGGAAGGAAGAAAGCAAGCCATGGGTACAGAACAAGAGACTGTGTCTATTTATCAACAAAATAGGCCAGGACTTTATTCTCCTTTCCTAAAGACAAGTGACACAGCACATTTACTCACTCCCCTCCTCCCAGGAGAAGGTAGCCTTGCTCTTACTACATATTAGGTAAATCTCTAGTCCCTTTTGCACCTAACCTTGTCAGGCATTTCCTAAGAGAACTAAGGGGTTGGAATTAAACCCATGTCTTTGGCTCTGTGGCAGTGGAAAGTTTTGACTCAGGACTCCAGAAGAGAAATGATCAAAAAGGCTTAATGGCTGGTGGGGTACTGGTATAACTTGATATTTCCTCACTCGGAGCTTCTGTGGCACAAGAGCACAGATGAGTGCTCTGAAAAATAAACACAGGAAAGTGTATTTCCAAGGAAACTTTGCAAAAGAACAGGTGGTCTGAAGAGAATTGATACAGCTGTCGTCATAGACAATAGAACTATTTTACCTTTGGGGAATAAATTCTTGAAAGACAATACCTGATTTGAGCTTCTGGCAGAAAAGAAAATAGTTTCTTTATCTATGTAGATAGTGCTACCTGGTTGTATCAGTGCAAATAATCTATGGTCCCCAAGAGCCTCTTGTATACTGGGAACTTGAAAAAGGCTATTTCCTAAAGCTCAAAACCGTTGTCAGCCTGGCAGATTACGAGGGAAAGTGTTGCAAGCCAGCAGAGACTTCAGCCCAGTGGATTCTCAGAAGAAATCCCCCCAGAAATCCAGGAAAAATCCCACCTCACCTAATAAGATAGGAAGGAACTGATAAAAATACATGAGCACATGTGCACACCAACTTCTAGAATTTATTGCATACATTTATATGTGGAGTTTTATAAAAAAAGAAAAGACAAAGTGAAAAAAAGTGAATATAAATTGCAACTTTACCCATGCAGGTGATGAGTGAGGAAAGTTAAAGGAATCATTTGAGCACATATGATTAAGGAAAAAGGTTGTGTTAACAGGCCCTAACACCCAGCTTTATTAGAGGACAAAACCAGAAGGAACAGGAAAGGAAAAGCAAAACACTGAAGGCACTTTTCTGTTCAGTATTTAGAACAAAATTGGAAGATGCATGAAATGTGTGTGATATATCAAATAGACATTTCTCTGTTCGAATGGAAGAAGATGTAAATTGGCATAGAATAAAGCCCTGTTTCCTGAATCAATTGTTTGAGGTAACATGCACAAGAGCAGTACAAAATAGCTGGTTCAATTGAGCCACTAATTCAAAAAAAACCACTATCCTGAAAACCCAGTGTGTAGGGAATAAGGGAGATCAGGGAACAAGGAAGATCAGTTCAGAGGAAAAAGAATGGATTTCACTGTCACAAAACAGGATGCATGTAATGCCTGTGAGTGTGCAGTCATGAAAAATAGGTGTTGTCAAATAAGTTTTCACTGCTTGTTTAATAATGTGTACTTTTAACCAGCCAGTTAAGAAAAAAACCCCTATTCTTTCCAATATTGGGCTGTAATTTATTGTCTGCAGATGTGTAGGGAAATCCCAGAGTATGTGACCACTCATGGAATATGCTCTCAGACTACTAGCAAAAAATCCAGTTTTCTGTATTCTTATTTCTTGTTAAAGGCTGCATTGCAAATTAGTCCTCTTGCCTTCCCTCCTGAACCGTGTACACTTCTAACATCTTAGTACACACACCAGGAACTGGATGAGACTTTGTGTCTAAGTGACAGTTTCTTTTAAGACTAAACATATTGGGTCTTCCTTCCTTCACCTCACCTGGATGAAAATGACATTTACTAAGGCTGCTCGCCAAGTGAACCTGGACATCTTTCCAGGCTTAGAGGCCAGAATTTCACTTATGTGATATGTCTTTTCTGGTATTTCCAAATAAAATGGATGTTCAGAAGACATTTCCACTTCCCTTCCTGTATTTGTCTTCAAATTTAAACACAACTTTCCCCCCCATTTTCACTCCTTTTTTTTCATTTCCTCCTCTTTCCCTTTTCAGCTTTCATGTGTTTCCATTTGCATGTTCTCCAAATATACACTTGCAACTTAACAGTCATCCCAAAACACATTTGAGAAAAACCAAGCATCACAGTGCTCAAGGGGTAGAAATAGCAATATTCTCATGCTATTGCAGAATTTCTTACTCACTCTACACCATTGCTTGCCTCTGTGCTAGAGGCTGCTGGGCAGGATACCAAAGACAGTTATGGGGGTTTGGTTGTACCTGGGACTTTTCTGACCATTGTTTTCCCCACGAACGGGAATTCCTAGCTCTGTATCTCTAGGATTTCCATACTGGTATTGGTGAACCTTCTCATATACTAACACCTGGAATGGAATAATGCTTCTTTTTATTTCTTCTTCTCTTTTTCCCATAGGCAGTCAGTAAAAGACAGCAAAAAGATTACATGCTAAAAATAGTATGGCTGAACATTTAAAAATGTGCCTGGGGTTTCTGGATGCCCACATGCTCCTAATTTCAGTCTCCTCCTGAGTTTTGACTCCCAAACTAGACATCAATATATGCGAGTCACATGGAAAGACATAGCTAACTTGAACTCCTGAAAACTACAGAATGTGAACTTACTAAACCAGTAGAAAACTTATTTCTGATTTGGGGCTGGGTTTTTTTGGTAGTGGGGTTTTTTTTGTCTTTTTTTTTCTTTATACTTTTTTTTTCACTTCTTTTTTTCTTGGTGACCTAGTTTTCCACACAGCTAGTGAACTGAAAAGGCTCACTAAAAGTCAGATGAGTACCAGAGTTGCTACAAAGGAAGTTACAGGAGAATGCAATCAAAAAGAGGGAATGGGAAAAGGGCAGGGATCTGTTAGATCAGCTCCCACAGCAGGGTTCTGTTAGATCCTCTCAGCCATCTCATAGAACACCACCAGCAATCATCTGGCCAGGGTTACACATCAAGACTCAAAATTTATAGCAACATAGAGTATCTCAAATCCCAGGAAATTACTTGAATCTCAAACTTTTGCTTTCTATGAAACAATTTACTTATTTCTCCTGTTAGGAATGTAATTTTAATGATGACCATCAAAACAAGCTTTCTAGTAGGTTGTATCAGTGTATTTTCTCCCTTCTATCTTAACATTAAGTATCACCAAGACTTCACTCATTTCTGCAATGTCTCTCCATTTCTATTCCTAGTCTGCTAGGTGTGCACAAAAATAAAGTGTATACTAAAGGTGTGCACTGAAATAAATTAATCAATTTTGTTTGGATTCACAGTGTTAAACAGTTATAGTAGAATTCCTTTTGGAAAGCTTCATACAAGTGAAACAACCAATCTAACCTATTAATTCTTAACAAGAGATACAACAGTTTAATCTGCACAACTTTTGATGAACTGTTGTATTCTTGAGCAGTTTTTATTTGACTCTGTCATCAATATTTTTTCTGTCACAATTTGTTCTTACAAGTCTTGTATTCAATTTAGTTAAAACCAAGAATGTGTAGATTTGTAAAGAGAAGTAATGAAAAAACAAAAGCTATTGGCCTTTTTTCTGCTCTGGGACAGAAGGAAATGTCAAACTAAGTACAGGCTAGGTAAAATCGTTCCTGGTTTACCTTAATTAACATACTTAGGCCATTTGGGAAAATTCTCCTACTGTGGAGCAGGGAAAATATTAACAGTGTGGCAGATGCTCATGCTGTTAGGTCCCATGTGACAGATTTTTTTAATACCCATGTAACAGAGGAGGAAACAAACCTTAGCAGATATAAACATCTACTCAGATGACAGCATGAGAAAAAATACAATTATGATCACTATACAATAAAATCAGAGTCTGGAAAGGTTGCTCAGTGAAAATTATTTTGCCATCATCAGTATCACATTTAACGAAAATTGAAGAAGAAAGACCTATGCCTTTCTTGGACCAGACTCAGATTATTTCCTTCTCTTAACTTTGCTATCAAGCTGAACATTTACATTTACATGTACATTTGGAGATCCAACAGAAAACTGTGTTGGAAAATTCTCAAAATGGAAAATGCTGATCTAGAAATCAGTTTAAGGCTTCTTAGGAAAAGTGTTCAGGAAAAATGAACATGTGCAGAAATTGTTTCTTGCAGCCTTATCCCAGAACTTTCAAATACCATGTAAAGTTGATACTAAAACTGGGTGTCTGCCATTTATAGGGTAATAAAATCTTGCCTAAAAAACTTCATAATCGTTCCTGTGCTTTTCCAGAAAAGGTTGAAACTGCAAGCAGTTACCACTAATGCAGTAAGGGAGCTGCTGCTTTGTTTTTCAGAGACCTGGGATAAGATGAGACTAAAGCATAAAAGTCTACTTTTTATGCTTTTCCTACCCTAACATCACACAGACAAACAAATATGAAATGTAATGTCCACTTGAGTCTTATTGCTTGCTGGAATGGACCATGCATCACTTTCATTTTTATTAAATTTATCCACTGCTCACCTATACCAAACAACATTTTTACCATTAAATTAATGTCTGTTAACATAGCCAGACAGACTAATTAATGCAGAACTGATGAAGATCCAAATCTAGTGTAGTACAATTGAACATGGTTTAATTGAGTAATTATTTAGTAGTTTTACTAAATGACACCTTCAGAGTCTTTGGTAATGGGGAAATAAAAGTTAGAACTGGAAGATGATTAGTCATGGGTAGGGATGGCATGGAAGTACGCTGAACACCAGCATGGGTTTTTCATTGCATGTCACCAGCTTCTTAGTTTTCTTCTGACAATCTATGTGGCCAACACACAGTTGCATTTGTAGTAGTTTTGCTTGCTTAGCAGTACCATTTTACTTACAAAAGAGCATGCTACAGATTAAATCGACCATTAAATCAATCCAGATCTTATCTTTTCAGTTTTCCAAGAGATAAAAAAGAAGGGTAAAACCTTACTGGAAACAAAAGCAGGATGATACAAATGGTTTTCCAAAAATCTATCCCAAGGAAGACTTCCTGTTCACTGGCTTCTCCTTTCTCTCACCTCATTTACTATAAAAAACTTCTCCCCTGGCACTCTATTGATGTAGTGCAGGAACTTTAGCAAATATGCAGACATCAGTAACATCGATAAGGCCTGTTAGACTCCCAGAAGTTGTATTGATTAGCTAGTGGGATACTTTATCAAGTTGTCAGAATTAAGTGTTGTTTTAATAGTCTCCTTTACCCATTTAATTGTTTCTTTTCTTCATTAACAATGTATGAGGCCTAATGCTAAAAATGTGGCATTCCTTTCAAAAGGATTAGCAGTTTCTGCAGAAAATTGCCTATTTTGTCACAGTGATCAGTTAAAATCTGCTCTTGGTTTGTGCATTCATTGAGTTCCAGTCCATGGAAACTGGCAGGATTCATAACAGTTCTCAAATGTGAAGTGTGAGTGCATTTGGCCTCAGATTGGTTCCCACAAACACTCGACTCCTGCCCAGATATTTTGGAGGTTCTTGTGACAGTGGGCTCACTGTGGCAACTCTAAATTGCACTTTCTGTGGTCTTTGTTTTAGATTGGCTGTGAGAAGTACTTATTTTTACTAATATTTCCAGTTTGAAGAAAGATCTAGTAGATATATCAACAGCAATCATATTTTAGCTGGAGGGATGTTCAACATCTTCAGTAAAAAAAGAAGCATTTGCCATCACATTGGAAGGGTGCAACAGACATAAAATACTTTATGTTCTTTGTGGTTTAGATGGGTTGTACTCTGACACTTTGCTCACATTTATTACTGGTAATGCAACATCACCCTTTTTCCACAATCAGTATTCTAGATACATAGAACCCAAATCCCTTCCCTAACTTATAGGAAAGTTAATGATACATGTACAATGTCATATCTCTTAATCAAAGGACAACAAGGATAATTTGTGACCTCTGGCTGTCTCTGGGGATTATGAAACTTCACTCTTGCCTTTTCTTTTCGATATTTTCAAGCAGAAGTATGTCTAGGTAAATTAAATCACTTAAAGATAAATTTTATTGCAAAGTGTCACGAGGATTAGAAGGGATCCATGGACAGCTATAGAAGCTGTGAACATCAAGGAGTCCATCACCCCTCACCCCTTGGATTTGGTCTTCCTTGGAGATGGAGCCATCAGCAGCGACTGATGGGCTCTGACATGAAGACTGGGAATAAAGCAAGGAATATTTCAAATACTACTGGAAGGTGGGAGGTATTTTCCTTTCAAAAAGCCATTATTAGAATTCATTGCCAGATAATGAGCCTTGAGCCATCATTTGTGTGTTCTCCTTTATGGGCTTGAAAGAGTGGAATTAGTTCTTCCACATTTCTGTATAGAATCTGCCTATCTATGTGTAAACTTTGCCAGTCACATGGCATTGATAGTGCACTCTTGTTGTTCGAAGTCAGTCTGCACAGACCTAGCAGCTACTTGTCTAGGGTCTTTGGACATCTGCAAGTCAAGTTAACCTTGGCAGAAATCTTAATTGCCCTTTGCTGCACTGAGTTCCGTATGCCCATGCCTTTCTTTTTACTGTTAGCCCAAAACTGTACTCTTCCAGCCCAAAACTCTACATGTGTCCTCATAAATACCACACAGAAGGGAATGATCAACCCCCTGGAGTGATTCTGTGTCACGATCCTAACAGCTCAGGATGCTGTTGTCTTTCTTGCTGCAGGTGCACACTGCTGACTCTTGTTAAGCTTGTCCTTCACCAGGAGCCTGAGGTTTTTTCTGATCCTTAGCCTGGATCATTTCAAGGAGTTACTATGTTCCAGATATAGGCCTTTATATTTACCCTTTTCTCTTGAGTCCCTGTGAGATCACTCTCCAGCTTTCTGAAGTCTCCCTGAATAGCAGCCTCATCCTCCAGGATACTGACTGCTCTCTCAGTTTGCTGTTGAGCAATCAATACATCAGGAACATGCTACATGAATGTATGCCATGACCATCAAAGAGTAACTTGCTTGATTTTGATAGGGTGCATTTCCTCTGCCTACTGTTCAGGACCATTGCTGTACTTGGTATTTGACAGTATCCAGATTTGTCTCAGTACTTGCCAAGCAGACCTTGGGGGCAGAAGTCCTGTGTAGGTTTAGAAGACAACTATATTCTCAATATAGTACCATGTTTGAAACATTCCCTGTTGGCTCTGTTGCTGTACCTCTAAGAAATACAATTAAAGCCTTTAAACAGTTTAATTCGGGATGCTCTGGGAATCAAAGCATCTCAGGGCTGGAAGAATATCGTCAGAAAGCATCACCAGATGCTTACCTTTCTCTGAAATTATTCTGTAGGCTACTTCTACAACCAGCACCCTAGGTTAGACTGATCCTTTCTCTGATGCAGCACTGCTGTTCTTGTTGCTTTTTGAAGAGTCTCTTTGTTTCCATGGATGCAAAAGAGACTCCATGTCACAAAAGAGTTGTTCCAAAAGGCCTCAGGATTTGCCTAGTTCCTCTGATATTGGTGTTGAATTGTCTTTACCCAGAACATAATCGGCCCAGTGTAAAGCATTTCTGAAAGCTCTGTCCTGGCCTCTGAACCAGAGAGCTTCAGAAGCTCTCCTGCTTTCCAGAGGAACAAAACTTTTCTTTTGAGTCTTACAAAAGAACTGATCTGTCTCTGTACAAAGAAAAACTTCTGAAGATGTGAATTGAAAAGGAAAAAAAAAAGCAGAAAAGTATAGCTTACCTACATGCATATGTCTCTGCTGTTGGCATTGTACATGTATTAATGTATTCACAGTTAATAATTGAGATATATGCAAGTCATTTAGCAAGATTAAGTGGACATCTATTAGTAACTGTTAAATTAATAAACTGTAATCAGGCACAGACCCAGGGGCACATTCCACTTTGTGAGAACTACTTAACATGGTTTCCTGTGCAACTCCAGCAGACTTTATGCTCTATTTAGGATGCATTTATGACTTATTTTGTTGTTAATTTGGGGAATACACTATATTACCAAAGTAATCAATAACTGTAAGCGGATTTCTCCTCTGCATACACTGCTGGTAACACAGACATGAACCAGGACTTATGTCATAGTTTTGATAAACTGAAAATTCCATACAGGTGTAGAAAAATATAGAATAAAAATTATTTAAAATTATGAAATAGCTCTTAAATTAGAAGTCTTAGAGTTCAATTTGTTTAGTTAAACAAAAAGCTAAACATAAAGGTAAACAACTTGAACTCTAAGACTTCTAATTTAAGATCAAGATATTAAATTGATCATGGTGTGTTATTAAATACCATAAAAAAGAAGAAATTTACTCCAAGGAGACTTTCCTTCAGCTGTTGTCATTTCTCAATTTCAAATGTACAAAAAAGAGACATAACAGGAAGAAGGAGCTACAAGCTAGAGCTAGTGTATTGGAATTGTGAATACAGCATAAGATTATAAATAAGGAACAATCTTTGTAAAAGTAATGATGATTAAAAATGCAAGTTAGTCACTAAAATTTTCAGTTTACATCTCTCGATTACTTCGGATGAAGATGGGGTGTATTTTTGAATTATTTGTTTCAGAAGAATATAAGACATTGTGAAAAAAAAGCTATGACTGAATGGTCTGAGATACATGAAGTCAGACAAAAAATCAGACAAAATGCTATAAAAGTTTTCTTATGGTTTTATTTCCTCAGTCTTAAAATGACTGTAGTGAAACCATTTTCAAACATATAAGTTTTTAACAATTAATGGTCATTTGGTCAAAAGATAAAACATTTTTAAAAAATGTGTTTGCTTTTTAACTATGAAAAAATAGAAGGATTAAATGTTGATTAAGTAATTTTAGGAAATAAAAAAAAAATCCAAAGATTGATTTTATTCTAATATTTTCTTCTATTATTTTTCATTATCAGAGAAAATAATTCCAGAAAATCCTGATGAAAAAAATGGCTTTTTCTATACCCTTTCATCACAGTCAAAGAAGAGATTGTTTTCTAATTGAGGTGTTGGTCTGATCCACAGGATACCTAAATACTGCTTGAGAGTCTGTGGGCAAAATGTAAGCACTTAGTTTCTTTTTTCTATACCCCTATCTAAGATGGAGTTAATGATATTTCTTTTTTCTCCCTCATTACCTTTCTTGGTTGATTAAATACTGATTCAAGAGCTCTTAACCAGATGCATTCTCATGTTACAGCCATGTACTAATCTTTTAAGACAAATTATTTTATATTATGTGCCAGTATCATAGTTGGCAGAATAGGGAAAATCTCTTCTGGGGCTTTCCAGACTAGGAGAACACAAAATAAAGGATACCTGTTTAGGCAGCAGTGTAACTAAACATTTTTCAGTAATTGTGAACAGTTTTAATGGTCGTAAGATAATATTAGGAAACCTGTATTTGTCAAACCTCATATGAAAACGTCTTCCTGATTCTCAAAAATGAAGTAACTTACTAATCCACAGCTTCTAAAACTGTATTTGAAATGCTACTTTGTGCACACAATTTTTTGTGCATCACAGCATAAAAATTAAGTACAGAAGGAGAAAATTGAATTCCTTTATGGAACTGTTGATAAAAGAAAAACACCCTGCTGTTGAGCTGCTTGCCTGCTTAGATACTTGGTGTGTTGGCTTGCCAAAATGCACGGCACAGCTTTGAACATGGGTAAGTAGTATAAGATAAATACAGAAAACAGGAGGAAATACTATAAAAAAAATGTGTGAGAGAGGAAAGAGACGCAGATGGGCTGCCTTATATTTTGTCCTGATGAAAGAAGTGAGGGTAGGTAATAAGTTTTGTATTCCACTTCACATTTTCTGTGGGCTGGACCCTGAAATCCTTACTCAGTTTAGATTGAGGCAGGAGAAAGGTTTTGAATTTGGTCCTTGTAGAGGGAATTACCCCATTTGTAAACTTTTAGGTGTGGATTGAGGTGCACAGAGAAATTCCACTATCAAAAGATGTACACAGTGAAATGCTGCAGTTTTGTGAAAGCAGAAACCCTTTGAGGCATTTCTTTTCCTTCTACATGAATGTTTGTCAAACTGGAACACTATCTCCCTTTTGGTTCCAAAACTGAACAATACTCATTTGCTGTTCTGAAGTGAAATGGGTTTTTTTAGTTTGTTTTGTTTAGGAAAGTTTGAAAGAAAAATTAAAAATTATAATGAAGATGTGTATGTACAGCTTAATGCAGAGCTATAAGCCATTTTCCACAAAGATATAACCACTCTGGTTTTTCAGCCACAGAACTGGTTAACAAAAAATAACCCAAAAATAAAAACAGAGAAAGGGAAAATAATTGAATAATCTATGAACTCTGCCTCTTGTTTTATGGATGTAACAGAGGTGTGAATGACTGATTTTCTTGTACTCCATTTCACTGTTTAAATCTAAGCACACAACAGGAAAAGCCAGGCATAAAGAGACTCCTGTAACCAATCACCATGCCAACAAGCAAAATTTTGTATTTTGTGTAAAGGCATTAATGATGAATTCCTGACGCTAATTCTTACGTGCAGAAGGAGCAGGTACCATGGGGATGAGTGTCTGTTGTGATGGGATTCCCACACTGTAACTACAGTTCCTCAAATTGCATATCTTGAGGACAGCTGTGCCATCCCTGCCAATTCTTACTGCAGTAATATCCAGGCATCCAGATTCCCCCATAAATGTGCAATTTCATTGGTGACAGTGGATCAAAGTTGAACTATGATTGAAAGAGCAGAAAAGAGTGACACTATCCTCCTCTCAATAACTGAATCTGATTGGTGGTATACATCACACATGCATGTTTTACAGTTATGTCAAAGAAAATGGGAGTCCTTTCTTGCCCATTTTCTCTACCATTTTTCAGAAAGTCAAGAACATGGCTTCAAAGTAACCATTAGCATGGGTTGTTAAGTTTGGTAGATGGTGGCTTTGAAATTGAGCATCTCCTGTAATTTAGGATTGAAAGCTGCTATAACTATTTATGTAAAAATAAAATGATATGCACTCTGGAAACTTTTTAAAGGAAGTTCAGAGCATTTCCATCAGAAGCACTGTGTGTGTTTGATAGCTATGGCAATAGAAATAAAAGACAAACCTAATGGATTTACTTTTAATCAGCCTCCAAAACAGGTACTTAAGGTTCTTCACCTTGTTATACATTTTACAGCGTAACACTTGTACGAAGAGGTTTTCCTTCTTAATTGTTAAAAGTTACTTTAATAATTCAGTAGGAACACAGGCCTTAAGACCACAAAGACAAACACAGAAATGAAGTTATGCCTTTACTTAAATTACAGACTTGGCCATACTCCTTCACTGAGTACTTTGTTTAATCACTTTCACCCACTCTCCATCTGTATTTTTGTAGTTTTATAAGGGCAGGAACTATCTGATAGAGTAACTTAGCTGCAAATGATACCACCTTTCCAGTAATAATGATACTTTGCAGTCTGATGTTCTAGGGTATAAATAAAAAGATTTGCAGATATATGTGCAAAACAAAACAAATTTCCCTGCACACTCTTGAAGAAGAGTTTACCTGTCTGAACACTTGCTTGTTTTTCACAGATATGAGCATATATAATAAGAGATTTTTGTTACATTTCCTTACAAATCCTGCCTGGCTGATTCAGGATTAACCTGCTCTCTCCATGTTCTGAGTACAGCTCATTGCCTCCAGCTGCAGCTGTGCGTACTGAATACTTCCACAACTCAGAAAAGGACACAAGATTAAATTAAATGTGCTGTCTTGGGCTGTCAAAGAGTTAGACATGGTCATTAGATCCTCCCTGAATGGACCCTCCCTAAGTCCCTTCATCTCAGAGAGGGACACATTCATATATTGATACAATACATTTGTACTTGCTTTTTAAAGCAAGTCAGATGATTCAGCCTGTGAGAATCTCTCTTGCTGTTCCTGTGCCTCCACCTGCTATGGACAGAGGCCAGAAAAATTGTCTTCCAAAGGCACTAGCTGGATAAATGAATCCCCTTCCTAGAAGGACAACAGTTGATTTAAGTAAATTACCTATGTGAAAACTGTCTAGTAGAGAGAGAAAAGAGTATCCTAATAGCGTAAGAAAACACATTTATAAGCAGCCCTGCACACGCCTTCTGCAGACACGTTTCATCAGTAGGAGTTTGGGGGTCAATTTTCTGCAGGCAGAACAACTGTGATTTGTAGTATCAACACCCACCTTAGGCAGATATAAAGAAATTCAAATGTCTTGCACTGATGCATATAATCCTAAACTGACTGTCTAAAGTAAAGCAAACACAGTGCATAGCAATAATTCAAATGCGGGAAAGTTAGCCAGGTGGGAAAATTGCAAATGCTCTTTACGGTCTTGTTTATTTGACTATATGGAAGTAAGGTCTGGGTGTGATGGTTATCATCAGATCTAATATATTGGTGTCAAATCTTGGGCAAATGTTCTGTAAATCCTTTAAAGCCAAGGCTAAAAAAGCCAGCCCTGCAGTGAGATCTACAGGACGCTGTCTGGTTTAGTTGGTTGTTGAATGTTAGTACAGAATTCAGAGGCTTTCCTCTCCATTTAAAGTGGCTTTTTATTTATATAAAAAGTAGAATTGTGATTCCCTTAGTCACATTACCTACAGTAAACACCCAGCTTAGCTTTCTGTTCATACTGCTCATTTTCCAGAAAAAATCCTTTCATTTAAAAGAGAATCAAGCAAAGAAAAAAGTCAGAAGGATTATATTGCTTAAACTACTTCTTTTAAGTTAAAAATGGGATCGTGGAAGATAAAAAAATAACAATTATGCAAACATAAAAAAAATTAAATTTGTATTTTGAAGAAACGCATCAAAAATAATCTTTCTTTAACATTCTCAGTTATTAGCTATGAGGTGTACTGAATTTTACCCTCAGTGTACATATTGATTGAACATAACTCCCTACACACACACCAAAGTAGGCATTGGATTTTAGAAAACTAGAGGTCTGAGATTTTGTGATTACTTTCCATGTAATGAAAAGGGCTGGATCCATGCTGATCCACTCTGCACATCTCTAAAACAATTTGTTGTTTTTCTAAACTACTGTGGGAGCCAGGCTGTCCAAACTCATACTATTCTGCTAATGTCAAGGGCTGTGTTTCATAAAATCTCACTCTTTCCCTCACATTCCTTGCTGCCACTGTTTCTAGAGCAGTTCCTCCCACAGTGACCAGCGTGACCAGATGGTCTCCAACCTCAGCACTGCTGGTTGAGGGCAAGTCTAGAAGACATCCTGAGCACATCAGCAGCTTGTTTGCATTGAACAGACATTTTGTTCTGTGATTTTATTTTATACCTTTATCAATTCAGTCAAGTAATATATGACAAAAGAACCAAACCCAAAGCTGAAAAAAAGGAGATTCAGAAAGGAAATGGTTTAAATTTCCAATGCCCCCATCCTGAATCTTTTCAGTCAAACCAATTTAATATCTAGAAACACTTTTTTTTCAGAATAGGACATGACAGGACAGGACAGAACAGAACAGAACAGAACAGGACTACTTCAGTTAGAGGGGACCTACAATGATCATCTAGTCCAACCGCCTGACCATTTCAGGGCTGACCAAGTTAAAACATGTTATTAAGGGTATTGTCCAAATGCCTCTTAAACACTGATATGCTTGGGGCATTGACCACCTCTGCCAGAAGCCCACTCCAGTGTTTCACCACACAGGAAAAAAATGTTTCCTAATGTCCAGCCTAAACCTCCCCTGGCGTAGCTTTGAACGATTAGATGTGTCCTATCACTGGGTACCCAGGAGAAGATCTCAGCACCTCCCTCCCCACTCCCCCAGCTCAGGAAGCTGTAGAGAACAATGAGGTGCCCCTCAGCCTCCTTATCTCCAAACCAGACAAGCCCTGAGTCCTTAGATGCTCCTCACAGGACACTCCTTCCAGCCCTTTCACCAGCTTTGTTGCTCTCGTCTAAATGCATTCAAGGAACTTCACATCCCTCTTAAATTGTGGGGCCCAGAACTGCACACAGTACTGAAGCTGAGGCTACACCAACTCTGAATGCAGTGTGAAATTTTTGTTGTGTCAAACTCTCTGTATGTGGGACAAAGCACTAGATACATGCAGTATGAAAGCTGGCTGGGATGTCAGTGTGTGTGCAACAAGCTAGAGGATGAAAACTATAATTCAGGGCTTTATCAGCAATATATCTACATGCAACAGATGTCATTTAACTCTATTTCTACTGTTTGAGTGAGAGAGATCAGTGTTTGGAAATGGAACACCCTGGCCATCAGCAAGCCAGACTGAAGTTATTCAGTGGACATAACCTTGTTTTCATCAGATGCATTTCCACAGACATAGGTGTGAATGTGTAAGCCTGCAATTTATCAAGAGAACTGGTACCTTCCTGCTCAATGCTGTCCCAGAATTTTTGAGGCTGGAAAAGTTCTATTCCAAATCTCCTGCTCTAAGCAGAGTCACCTAGAGCAGGCTGCCCAGGACCATGTCCTGTCAGGTGTGGAATATCTCCAAGCTTGGAAACTCCACAAAATCTCTGATCAACCTGTTCCAGTGTTCATCTCTGATCAACCTGTTCCAGTGTTACTATCATAGTAAAAAAGTGCATTTTCTTATGTTTAAACAGAATTTCCCATATTTCAATTTTTGCCCATTGCCTTTTGTCCTGTCATTAAACACTCTGCTAAAGTGAAAGCTGATTACACTATTCTAGCTTATTGAAATCCTTCAGATAAGTCACCACCAGCTTCAGTAACAAGCACAGAGCTGACAAACAAAATAAATCTGTATTCTTGTCTAAAGTAGCAGGTTCTCAGTAATCATTTTTAATGACTAAATTATTCTTGAAATTTTTTTGTCACCCACTGACGTTTACATCCTCAACAGGGAATAATAAAAGAAAGCCAAACCTACACTTTCCATTATGTGCTTGCTGTAGAATATATACCAGAGATTCATTCCCTTCTACTCTTCATTAATTCCCTGACCTGTTTCAATGCTTGACCTCTCCTCTCCCATACTGGGTTTTATTATTACATCTTGTAACAACAAAACTTATTTAACATTGGTTGGTCAAACACTGTCTTTTATAGCAGATGTTCCTGCTTGGCCGCTTGGCCACACCTGGAAGAGACAATGAAGTATCTCACTGACCTAATCTCTGCTGCACCGAGAAGGTATAGGTCTCATTAGTGCACTGTTACCTGCTGCTTTGTATCTAGTATCTGGTTTTGTTATTCATATGGTTTTCCCACTTCCTCTTTCGCTTTCTTTAAAGCAGAGAGACTGATACTGGCATTCACTACAAATGGTTGGAGGTATTTTTACACTGGAGTAGTGAAAATATGGAGTAGTGTAATGAGTAGCTGACTGATTTAAGGTAATCCCAGTAGTGTCCATATTGATCGTATTTGTGCCCAAAGACAACATTTTCAAGCTCAGTTTGGTGTATCCATTTTGTGTTTCAGTAGATGACTATACATGCTGAATACTGATCACAGAATCACAGAATCTAAGGGGTTGGAAGGGACCTCGAAAGATCATCTAGTCCACCCCCCCTGCCAGAGCAGGCTCACCTAGAGTACATCACACAGGAACGCATCCAGGCAGGTTTTGAATATCTCCAGTGAAGGAGACTCCACAACCTCTCTGGGCAGCCTGTTCCAGTGCTCTGTCACTCTCACAGTGAAAAAGTTTTTCCTGATATTTACATGGAACCTCCTATGCTCCAGTTTAAAACCATTGCCCCTTGTCCTATCATTAGTCATTACTGACAAAAGCCTGGCTCCATCATCCTGACACTCCCCCTTTACATATTTGTAAACATGGATGAGGTCACCCCTCAGTCTCCTTTTCTCCAAGCTAAAGAGACCCAGCTCCCTCAGCCTCTCCTCATAAGGGAGATGTTCCACTCCCTTAATCATCTTAGTGGCTCTGCGCTGGACTCTCTCAAGCAGTTCCATGTCTTTTTTGAATTGTGGGGCCCAGAACTGGACACAATACTCCAGGTGTGGCCTCACCAAGGCAGAATAGAGGGGGAGGAGTACCTCTCTTGACCTACTGACCACCCCCTTTCTAATGCACCCCAGGATGCCATTTGCCTTCTTGGCCACAAGGGCTCACATTGCTGATATTAAATATGTACACACAAAAAATCTAAAAGATGGATTCAAGTCAATTATTATTAGAGGAATCAGTTTTCTTTGTATCGGTTTGCTACTTGTTCTACTCTTCATTAGGACTACTCTCTCCCTCCACAAGAGAACCTTGGAAAAAACTAATCTTTACTGAAACTGGAAGAAAAGTCAATAAAGAATACTTCTGAAGTAAGAAAGTGTAACATTCATAGTCTATCTCTTTATTCTCTTGGTCTCATCATCAGGTTTGAGTCTTGCTAAAAGCTGGACAAATAAGGTATCTCAGGAGCCAGACTGTCAAACAAGTGCAGTAGTGATTTTGAAAGGTACTGATCTAACGAAAAAACAAGCTGACATTTCTCTAACACTAACATCCCTAAGAAAACATGACGACCCTCAAAATACTGAAACTAAAAGTAGAAACAAAATTTAGGGTGTCCACCAACAGAGAAAACAACTCTTTTTCTCATAAACTGAAATAAAAATTTTCATAATTAGACCCTCATGAATTAAACAGTGAGATAATGACAGAGGTGGGTCAATGGTGATATGTGGTAATACGTTCAGGGAAATTTACTACATGCAGTGATAGATAGAAACTTGTCATTCAGTGAGGTATGGCAATTTTGCGCATGCACAAGATGATAATATGAGATCTGCAATTATTACTAAGAATAAAAGGACTTTATCAGCAGATCTCAATGAGTGTGCTACAAAGAACTAGAATAATTCGTAAAATTGGAAACTGGGACATATAGCTGCAAACTGACTGACAGTCATCCAGAAGGCTAGTGTCTGCCCTGGGAACAGAACCAAGGACATTCTAATCCCTGGACAGAAATATTGCAAGTTATCACTTTTTTCTCTCCAAATGCAGTTCTGTCAATGAGTCATTATCTTGATCTAGAAACACTGCTTTTCAGGTCTTTGTGCCTATTCATTTCTTGGTGTTCCTGTGAAACAGATGATTTTTATCCTCCCTGTGATTCCTGTCATGAGAACATCTGTGCATGGGGACAGACAGAAAAGTCCCCAGTGTACAGATCCTATTATCTAACTACCAGAACGTGTAATGTTCTGCACTCTGCAAATCACAATGGATTTGATTCAGCAACTTAAATATAGAAACCAGCAATTCCCCAAATAGCTAATTTTTATTGTGAAAGGGATACATTATTACTGCTATTTTTTAGAAAGGCAAATACTCAGGAAACAGCTGTTTTGCACCCATTATACATTGTAAATGTTCAGGATCAAAGATGCCTCTTACTCGTCTAAGACACATAGCTGGTTTTCCAGGTAGCTCTTCGAGGTAACAAGAAGACCAGAGCCATAAAGAATTGTTTTAGAAATACTTCAAATTCTAACAAATCCTATAAACAATTCTGGAACCTGCTAATATATAGAGGCTAATAGTACTTCAGCTGACCTTGGCCACATCCAGTTCCATCATCCCAGAAGGCAGTAGTGAGTAGTGAATTGTTAAGGAACTATTCTTATTTCCAACTGAGTAGTTCCTTGACCAGAGCTTCTTTCCACTGCTCTTTGGAACCTTTGTTGTTGAATTGAAAGTGTCAGGCAAGGTGAGATGGTGACTTTCATCCAAACTTCATTTACATTTCTAATCAAATTGCTATTTAACCTATGAACTAGTAAAGTCTTGTTTCCTGGGGATCTATGCCCCAATTCTTAGGATGAGCTGCTTGCAATAAATTTAATAATTTCCTAATTCATCCTTTGGCATCTCGCCTAGGAACAAAACCCATAGAATCAGAGTCAGATCAAAAGGCTTATCTGGAGATCTTCTAGTGCAATTCCCATGCTTTAAGCAGGGTCAGCTAGGACACATTGCTCAGGACTGTGAACAGTTGAGTTTTGAATATGTCTGAGACTGGCAACTCCACAACCTCTCTGTGCAAACCTGTTCCAGTGTTTGATCACCCTCACAGTAAGAAAGTTTTTTCTTATGTTTGAACAGAATTGTTCATGTTTCAATTTAGACCCATTTCCTCATGTCTTTCCACTGAGCTCCACTAAGAAGTGTCTGGCTGCAGATTTACCCCACTACCAGGTATTTATATTATTTATACACATTGATAAAATCACACTTGAGCCTTTTCCTCTCCAGACTGAGCAGCTCCTACTCACTAAGCCTCTCCTTATATGACAGATACACCAAATCATTAATCGTCTTTGTGTCTATTCACTGGATTTGTTCCAGTAAGTCCATGTACTGATGAGCCCGGAACAGGACCCAGCACTCCAGATGTGTCTCACCAGAGTGGAGTAGAAGGTGAGGCCACCTCCCTTGAGCTGCTTAAATGTTCCTCCTAACACACCCCAGGAAGCTGCTGGCATTTACTTGCTGATGGTCAAGTTATTGTCTACCTGGCCCTCCACTGCATTTTCTGCAAAGCTCCTCCCCAGATGCATTGTTTTTTTAAATAACCCTGCCACAGTACTTCATCTCCCTTTCATGTTTCCTAGTACCGGCTAGGCAGAAGACAGGCAAAAGACTACATGACAGTGGGTCATACCTATCCAAGAGCTGTTGCAAGCATCGTGTAGGCTTTCAATATATTTTCTTCCTTTCCCCTCGGCCACTGATTTTTACAATGATGTTCCACCTTTATCATTTTTGCCACACCCTGGATTTGATCCAATTTGGTGGAAAAGCATTAGGTGAACAAGCAAACTGTTTAAGCCTTGTTTCCTTAGGAAAGAAAGTTTTATTTCCCTTTTTGAGAGAAAGAATTGTCCAGGGAATTACAGGCTTGAGGTTAATAACAAAGCTGGATAATTACCACTGCACACTTACAGCTGTCAGATTTGCTTCCTTCTTTTATTTTCCTTAGGTTTCTTCATGCTTTTCTTTTCCCCCACTCCCTCCTTTCAGATGAATTTATTCTTAGTTTTAAAAGTGTTTCAGAAATGTAGAAGGCATCAGCTTCTAGCATAAAAAAAAATAGTGATAGTTGGAGCTGCAGATTATTGTGCTTACAGGGCCTTAGTTATGTACTTCTTACGTTAGTGGAAAACTGCAGCAAAACATGCATCAAGGGTCTGTCTGCAGAAATTGTGCAACATGTTACTGCATGAGCCAGAAATGAAAAACAAAACAAAACAAAAAAACAACCCTAAACAAACAACAAAAAACTAACACAGCAGTTTGCCCACAGACATCACTTGGGATATAATTTATTACTAAGTAAAAGAGCGGTGAGTCTCAACCCAGTAGGGAACATCCAGATGTAAAGGAGACTGATTAAGGGATACCACCTCTCAAAGGCTTTCAGAAAAGGCCTTTGGAGGGAGGATGGGAGAGAAGGGAGTTAGATAATTTAAAAGGTGGTGGAGCGAGTCTAGAGAAGGGCAACGAGGCTGGTG
>VZRW01002844.1:23448-159889 GCA_013398125.1 Aegotheles bennettii
CCCTGGGGGTGTTCAAAAATCGGGTTGATGAGGCACTTGAGGCCATGGTCTAATGGTCTAATGGTTAGGAATATGATGGGATAAAGGTTGGACTTGATGACCCTGGAGGTCCCTTCCAACCATAATGATTCTATGATTCTATGAAAAAATAAACCTGAAAAGTTCTAATTGTGTTTCTATTGATTTCAGTGATACCTTTCTCAACTGGCATTAGGAGAAGGCTCACAAGGCTGAATTCTCATTGTAAATCAGGTTCTCTCAGTGATGTTTTGCGTATTTTGACCTGCTGAAATTTTGTCCTCAAAGCTGTTAACTCCTGAGCTTTGAACTCCAATCTCTGGAAAAAAAAAAACCACCTTTCAAGGTTTTGTTTTGCCCCCTGGGAATCCCCTGTTTCTCTCTTGATTTACTGCTTCTTACCACTGTCTAAAATAAAGGGACTGCTGGACTCTTTGCCTTGTCATCCTTCCCCGTTCAAGGCGTTGATCTTTGTTCTGTCATCAGGCAGCTGGCACTGATATTAGAAGCGTTTCTTGACATGTGTGGAAGATTGCTTCTGCTATGTACGATATAGCAAGGAGGTGCATAAAAGGAGCTCTCTATAAATGACACCCTCTATAAAATGACACTGGTACATTACACCAAATAGGACTCAATAGTAACAGGTCAATATCACCCACCTTGTCAACGTATGAATTCTCCATCCTTTGTAAAGACTCAGAAACTAGAAGCAGAGACTTCCTTTTATTCAGAAAGTGGTGACAGAGTCCTGTTACAGAGTATAAAGTTATATCTTCAAAGTTATACTGTCCAGAGAAAGGATGCCTTTCCTGATATGAGATACCATACTGTACCAACATGATTTCCAAGATTGAAAATGTGGGGAAAGAAGTGGAAATATTAATTAACAGGTCATAAAATCAAATTAAAAGATTAAACTATTAATTATTGTTACTTAGGAAAGCAACAAAAAATATTTTCTTGCAATTTTGAATATATTTTTTTGTGTGTATCAGGGAAAGCCACCCAAAATAAGCCACATAAATTCCAACTTGAAACAAGGGAATAGTATATAAAAGATTTAGCTCCCACAATAACCTCTCTCAAAAATAAACTGTAAGAGAAAGGTGATAATTCATAGAAATAACATTGATGTTCTATAGAATATAGAATAAGTATATTAATAATATTTAAAAATAATATTTCTAAAAGTGAATTTTCAGAATATTGGATTCAAAAAAGATGAAGTTTGTTAAACTGTAATTAAATATTAGAAGGACTTTTTATTTCAGGGAAATAGCCCTGTATTCAACAGAAGATGATGAACAATGTTATCATCCAGGGAGCTATTCTCTATTAATTGAATAAAAGGTTTTCTTATTCACTTGAAATAGGCAAGCAGTCAAGCACTATTAATTCTGTTCAGTGAGCATGCAATACCATATAATACATTACAATGATTTACAGGGCCACAAAACATCACTGTTTGCCTTAGTTTTCAAATCTCTCCTGCTAAAAAAAGTTTAAAAAATAAATATAAAATTTTCTGTGAAATAAAACTGTATCTAAAACCTTTGCCTAGAAATGTTAATGATAGAAATTGGTGATAAAACCAGAATTTTTTTAAAAAAGGAAATTCTGAGGCCATGTGACAGTTACTTGTGGCAACCAAGTATCTGGGTACAGTTCTAAGAAAGTGCTCAAAAAGTAAGAAAGGAAAATGATGGGAGAAGGGAGCACGGTTTAGAAATGCTGGTCTGAATACAAAGGTGAAGTGATACCGTGAATCTGCACAGAAGAGGGGATCAATCATTCTCACTAAAAAGACAGATTGATACAGCATAAACACTGGCAAAGTTGAAATAGAAGATCAAGATATATTAGCTAGGATTACTCTAACACAGGTAATGTCGCCTCTGGCACCTAGATTAGATGCTGCTCTGAATATGTTTATATGGCACTGCACTGTGTCATCTGGACAAACCCTGGTCTACCCTGGGTGCCTGTACCTCGAGTAAACACTGACTGGTACAGACTTAGCCTGTGTAGCAAAATTGTCTGAAAAACTGTGGAAATACCCTGCTGAGCTCCAAGTTTTTAAAGAGACTGCAATGGAGTGAGCTTTTGTTGGGAACGCCTTTGAAATTACAGTCATGACAGCACCTAGCTCAGCTGGGGTGATCAGTCTGCCAGAGGGGCTGTATTCTGATACTGGTTTGGAAAGATGCATCACTGTATCTTGTAACCAAGAATATCCATGAAATGTTGGGCAGTCCTGAGGAATGCAGAAAGAAAAAGGAGGGAGGAAGAAATGTAGCTGTTTGAAATAGTTTTAAAGTATAATGCACTTGCAGACAAAGATCTAGACTTGGAGTGCTTGTTTAATGAATCATCTTTCATAGAATTATAGAATGGTTTGGGTTGGAAGTGGCCTTTAAAGCTCATCCAGTCCAACCCCGCGGCAGTGAGCAGGGACATCTTCAACCGGATCAGGTTGCTCAGAGCTCTGTCCTACCTGACCTCAAATGTTTCCAGGGATGGGGAATCTCCCAGCTCTCTGGGCAACCTGTGCCAGTGTTTCATCACCCTCATTGTAAAAAATCTCTTACTTATATCTAGTCCGAATCTACTCAGTCTATCTTTCACTCTCTTTGGCTGATTCTTAACTTCCATACTTGCTGGTTGCTAATGATACTGCTATTTATGGAGAAGTCTTGACAACTACCACTGGAAATTGTCTCTGGATGGCCTAAGTGACAGAGATAACACATCTAAATCTTGTGCTTTGCATGCCAAAAATCACTTCATAAAGAAATTATTCATTTGCTGGCCCTCTTCAAAATGGCAAGATAGAGTCAATATTTTTTTAAAAGGGAGATTGACATCTCCTGCACATGAACATAAATGTTCATAAATGCATATCATTTGTTTAAGATGACTTATTTATGTAAATGAGTACACACCACACACTGAAATGCTTACACTAACATTCTCTAGGAACATTTTTGGTAGTTCAAGAAAATTTTAAGTTGTGATATCAGTTATATGCATTGCAGCTTTTAATCTCTCTTTGGGAGACAAGGAATAAAAATGTCAGTATTATATGCAGTATACATACTGCTTTTTCACTAATGCTTTTTCGCATACTTTGATTTTAACTCTGGAAACACACAAGAGATAACATCTGTTCTTAAAAGATGACATATAGGCTGAGAGAATCATAAATACATACAAAATTTGAGCTTAGTTGTTTACAGTATGAACCAGGATCACACTGATAGTGAATCTTTCTCACTGTTTATAGAGCATGATAAATTGTGTTGCCTGCTGACAGAATGTTTGTCCAGAGAAGATCAATGGATCATTGCTATTCCTTACTGTTATTTATTTTAGGACTGATCTAGTTTGAACAGAAGTCCAGTTGACTTCTCTGGATTTGAATATTTAGTATTATCTTGTACATAATCTTTCTCTTATCATTTACTTTGAAATAAAACTCTTGATGAAGTTTTTTTTCTTGTGGCTCGTAGGAGGATCTGGATGATCTAGCAGTCTCTTTTTCACCTTAATTTACGTGAATTTTACTAAGTCAAGGACATTACACATCCCATAGTTAGCAGTGGTAAGAGCTCATGGAAGAGCTCACAAAGGTACCCATCCATATCTTACCCTCATAGCTGCTTGGTTAGTTAGGAAGATAACAGAAAGCACAGCTACACGGGAAGAAGTACCCAAAGATGAAAGATTTTCCTTTTGGCATTCTAGAGGGTCTATGAAGCCAATATTTTCTAAGACCAGAATTTTTGTTCTTGTCGGTAGCTTAGCTTGGTCCCAGGTGACAAGTATTTCTGGAGTGGTACATAAAACAGATTGAGTAGTTACAGCACTTCCAAGCAGTATAAAAACCAGTGGACTCTACGTTTCATCCAAATTATGGAAATCATGGCTGCACGTCTTGGCAGGTAAATGGTCTGGAAGGGGTGAGGAACACAGTATCTTGTTAACATTTCGTTTGACAAATTAGTCAGTCAGAGAAACCAAGTATAATATGCTTTCTTCCATGGTTGCTGGTGTCCAGCCAGAGACCATGAATAGAGCCAAAACAATCCCTTTTGAAATGAAAATCTTTCAAATTCTCTCCATTTCAAGGATTCATCAAATTTCCAACTCATCATAGGCTCTAAAAGTGCTGTCATACACCACAGAGCTGATATATAGTATGACTGCACATCAACCAACCAATTTGAATAGCACTTAACTTTTAAAAATGTGTGTGTTGTTACTGTTTGTCAGGCCAACTTATGGAGATTTACATTTGTCAACATTAAAACAGCTTGGTTAAATGTCATTGTAAAGGTCTTGGTCCTTTTCAGCATTGAAAATACTTGTGGTTTCAATCATGACTAATTTTTCCTGAATCAGTGCTAAGGTTAACTGTGGTGAGTAAGTAAATGTTGCTAATAAGAGCAGAGAACCACACACCACAGATTTTCTTCCAGTTATCTCTGCAATTTCCTTATTACAGGAAACTCAAAGACATTTTACTCACTTTGAAAGATTTCAAAGAAAAAAGAAGAGTTTGAATAGTTTAAACTTTTCATTTCACACTTCATGTTTGTGGGGTTTTTTCAAAAAACATTTTTTCTGTTTTTTTTTTAATTGCACAACTTTATTTTTATGTAAGTGTAAAAAAAAAATCCCACAAAAACCTGTTTTTTTAAAACTAAGAATACCACCCTAAAAGTAAATTATAATTCTGCAAAACCTTAGGAATTTTCAGGACATTTACAATGCTCTTAAGAAGTAATTTTTTTTCAGAAGTAAAGCAAAAAGTAATCCATAATACACATATTTTTTACTGTTTTTGGCAGTTTTTCTACTTGTATTCCATGCATTTATGGTTAGACTAAATACTGACATAGATTTTGAGGCTTTGGTTTACAGAGTACAGGTCAGGTAAACAATCTGTTATCCATGAAGTCATGCCCTATAGTTCTGAATGCTCCGAAATAAGGGAGGTTTTAGAGAAAAAAATTCTCTCTGCTAAACAGAAAGGTGCATGATCCCAATGGTCTGTGCAAATGTCATTGCCTGAATACCTCCAGAATGTTTGTAATTACTTATCAAGTGCTCGGGAGGATAATTCGTACAAGTCTGCACTTACCCTTCACCTAGGGTGAAGGCTATGACAGTTTCTGACAATTTCTTTCAGTTTGGTTGAGTTTTTTCTATAATACTCAAGGTAATATAAGACTCAGTGGAAAATTTTGCTTCCAGCTTGTGATTTTCACTTGCAGTAACACCATCAATCCAGTGTCAAACTGTATATTATTCTCCAGGTACTTAAGGATGCATGAAGTTTGACTGCAGTCCTTTTAAATTGGTCTGGAACCAAGTTGCACAATTTAATATATTTTTTACTCTTACTGTGACTGTTATTTGACATATCTACTTCTTATGTAATTTACATTTAACTTAGCAAGTGGCTCTGACTTGGTTTGGGATCAAGTCTGAATTGCCCTCTTTACTCCCCATGGACTATGATGTGGGGAAGAGGTTACTCAAGACTGCCTAAATAATTTTAAATAGGGTCTGGACCTGGAAGCGGTATAAAATCAGGTGGAAGGAGTTATACACCTTTCTCTATTAAACTGTTTCATTACATAGGTAAGATCGCACTGCCTTTTCATGTCTTCGTTTCTTCATATTTCATACACATGACTTCCACCTGCTTTTCCCCCTAATCCTGACTAGAGTTACCATATCATGAATGAATGCTCAACTGTTATTTATGCACCAAATCTATGGAAATGAGTACATCAAAATGTGGAATTTCAAACCCAAATGAGAATTGTGATGCCCATGTCCTTAATATTTCTTCACTTAGAAAATAGAAACTTTGTTGGGAATTCAGTTTGTTCAACACTTTGGCTGCCAGATCATTGTTTTTTTCTACTGGTACACCAATGATCATATTATAATCATGGGCTATGACTGAGAATCTCCTCCTTTAGCTGAAAGGAAATGACACAGAATCATACTAAACACATAAGAACAGTAATGTTGAAGTGAAAGTGTTAAAATTGAGAAATCAGGAGTGTTTTAAAGCAATTGAAAATGTTCTAGTAGAGTGTATTATTATTACTACTAATACAATAACAGGTAACCAAATAAATATAAATTATATATTATAATAATGACAAATCTCTTTTCCCCAAATGGCATTGTATTTATTTTATAAGTTTAGGGTTTTCAACAGTATTTATAGAACCCAGAATAAGAAAAAGGAAGGGAATGAAAAGTTGAAATGGATTTTTTCTGGTCAGATTTAATGCATTAAAAAGATAGCCATAAAACAGTTGCTGTTTCCAGTGGCAAAAAGTTAACACAGAAGTACATTTTTTGCCTTAGAAGAAGTTGCCAGGCAAATCCCACTGTATTCACAGATGAAAAACAACCTGCTAATCAAAAGACACAGATCCACGTGCTGATTGTTGGAGCAACAAACAAGGCACTCATTTTTAGGGTTGTTAAACTGTGCCTGCACAGTCTCTGGGAAGTATCCATGAGTGTGCTCTGCTGGTTTCTCACCAATCTGCCTCAACAAGCTTCCATGGACAGCTTGGAAGCTGAACTGCCATGTGTGAGGCTAGCTGGGCCCAGCAATATGTTGTGTCTTTATGCCTGTGATATTAGGGGACAAAGTGTCAAGATGTGTTCAGGCCAATGGAGCTTCATGTGCTTATGGGGCTGGCACCTAGCAGATTTGCTGGCTGCACGGTCATCCAGCATAGTATGGAGTGAAAAGAAAGTCTAGACATATCTAAAGTTGCTGTAGGTTTGCTCTTGCTGAAGTGAACAGTATGAGTCTTGCTGCCTCCAGGACAGTAGTATTAATCTGAGGCTACAAAAATTAAGAGTTCCCTTAGAAACTCATTCCCTTGACACCAAAGAGGCCAGGTTTTCTGCCTTGGATTTATGGACTCAAGCGTTGCAAAACCCTTCTGTCCTGGAGACCACTGCCTTCAGAATATAGCCTGGGATAATCAGAGCCTCTGATATGTGTACTCAAATGACAGGGAGAAAAGCCACCAAAAACATGCAAATACTGTGGCTAAAAACATTTTCATGTACCATATTTCAGGAAAAAAGCAATCTGACCCTGTGTGTCACAGAAAATGGAATGCATTAGAAAATTCTAAAATCATTTGCCTGAAGTGGTTTGCCACTATAATACTGATGCAATTTTTAATTCAATCAGAAAATCACTTCTTTAGTTTTGCTAACCTTGGTGATACAGCACTTCTCAGAGGATAGGTCAGAACAGCTCCATGTTAGAGTGTTCGAGCTAATCAGATTAATAATGGTGATTTTTTCTTTTATTTCTTTCTCTAGAAAGAGAAATATTTTTCACTCCCTTTACTGGATTCTCCTGGGGTTTTTTACATCTGGTTTGTTGTTTGTTTTTTTTTTGAAAACTTCAAGTCAATTTACTTACCAAGCATTAATTATCATGAGGCCAGTCATGTTAGATACTTTCAACAATTCCTTTTGTACATTATGCAAGTAATAAGTAGGTGATAAAAAATACAGGCTGTTACCACAGGTGGTTTGGGGTTTTTAATACTTTCAAGCAATACAATGTACCTTGTTTAGCTTTTAAAATATTAACATGTTTACATATATTTCCCAAAGGTACTATATCAAAAGTTACAATCTAAACTGGATATAATTTAAATCCTTTTGATATCCTCGCTCAGGGGGTTTGCATCTGCTTATCTGAGATTATCATTTCCATCCCTTCTAGGTTTTTCTGAACAGATAAGCTGACTTCTATATAACCGGCTGACAGCAGTGTTACTTTGGTGATTTAATCCGAATAAAGCACAGAGCCAGTATGTATAGCAGTGTATATGAAGAATGAATGTATAAGGATAGTAGCTAGTGGAAGGGGAAACCTTTACACAGGGGTGGCAAGCTGGGATCTCATGTTGCAAGGGAGGAGAAACAAGCCCTCCATCGGCGCAGTCTCCATGGAGATTGTATAACAGTTTTGTTAAGTTTTGCTGTAAAAAGGAACACCCATGTTTAAACTTCCAGAGACTGAAGTCCAGATGGACTTTTTACTTCTCATTTCTAATTTTAAATGCACTTTTTCTCATTTTAAACCAACATAATTTCTCCTTCTTGATTTTCTCCCACTGGCTGTACTTTACAGCTGTATTTGCTTCTTGTCTTGAATACACCCCTTCGATTGCCAGTGCTGTCATGCCCCTGTGACTCACAGCTAATTTTACAAAAAACATCACTGAACAGCTTGTAACCCTGTTACACATGAATGTGTATGGAAGAGAAAGGAGGGGAAGAAAAAAATCCCATCAGTTCCAGCCTAAGACACCAGAGAGGCAAAGGTTCAGGGAACTGTACATCGTGGTCTTTACAGATAAAGAAATTCTGGAAAATTGCTGCTATTGCTAAAATAGCTCCACTATTGTACTCTGCTTTTTCCCCTTACGAACTGCAATGCTGCTACCACAAGAGGGAGCAGGGACATGGATGATTTTGCACTTTGCTTTATGATTATTCCAAGGTCTAATGGCAAGATCTGCAGGTCTGAACACAGGGGTTACGAATAGACCTGGTGATGCAAAGCCACTTCAGATCTACAGATGGACTTGGCTGATGCAGAAGTGAAGAAGTAGATAGCATAACAGTTGCTGAGCTGTAAGATACATCTAAAGTCTCATGCATTTGCATCATATTCTTCTGTTCAGAGGAAGAGTTCATCTTTCATGGCTACACCAACAATTTTAGTGCTATTGGAGCTGACTAACAAGAACAGTCAATTTGTAAATTCATACATATTCAAAATTTGGACAGCTATTGTGAGGGTTTAGCTCCAGCATTTTCATGTGAGTTTCTTGCCCTTTTACTCATTTATATCCACATGTGTAAACTGGCATACTAGATTTAACTTTATTTAATTTTACAAGAAACAGATAACCTAAATCCATTACATTTCAATTTAGCTTGTTTATTCATCTGTTTAAGATGTATGGAGATGACATACAGAGATAGTTAAGATTAATGAGTAGCTGATTAGTAGCTGAGTTTGCATATGGAAACAAAACACCTGAAACAATTGCAGCAGGAAACTCATAAAATTTATTTCAATTGGTATGTGACAGTTCTGTTTGTTTTTGCAAGGGCCAGATTGCTTACAAATCCACTTCCCTTGTGCCACTGAGAGAATGCGCAGAAATGACCTTAAACCAACAGAACATGGTAGGCAGAGTCAGTAGCCATCCTGGTAAATTTTTCATTTGCTATTAGAAAGGTAAAGCCTTTTATAAACACGAGCTCAGCTTTAAGCACGTGCTTATCTTCACTATTCTGAATTTCGGACAGAGAGAGATGTAAGCCCAAGAACAGTCGACTGGCATAGATATTTTTACATTTGATGTGAATAAACATTAGGTTATAAAGAAAAGCAAAGTACAACTTAAATTTAAGTTAATGGATAACACTGAAAGTTTACAAAATGGATACAAGAACACCAGGGAATAGCTTTAAGCTGGTGAACGGAAGAAAGTTTCCAAATGTCAGATGAAATGAGAATGTTACAAGCCCTGCTAGTGGGAATAATGATCTGAAAAAAAAAATCCTCAGCCAAAGATAGAACTTGAGAAATTGATGAATGAGTTTATATTACACAGTTGCTTGAGATACCAGCAAACTGAGCTCAGGGTCCTAAAAGATGTTTTCCAGCCTGTTATTCCCCGAGGGCCTTGAAAAGTGAGTCAGGGCCTAAAACACCCTTTCATACCAACCACATTTCATCTGGCTGTTTTACAGGATAAATTGCTTTTGGATAAATCACTCATTAATTTCCTCCCACCTACTATTTACATATTATTTTGAGTGCTCCTGTTGATTTCTGGGGCACTGTTTGACAAGAAAGATCTTGGATTGACAGAAAATCTGCATACTGTGATTTATGTATGTGAGACAAAGTCCAAGAGAAATGACCTCTTTTCCTGATGATTTTAAAAGCCATTCCTAAAAGCAATGTTGGCAGACACAGTCTGCCAGTGCTGGCCAACTCTGAAACAACTCAGCCTGTGGAACAAACATTTCTCACCTGCAGCACATTGTTGTTTTGGGACTGTGTTTGAAGAGGCATTTGGCCTCTGCACAATGAGAGATTTAGCAAATTATTGTCTGGAAAGCTAAAAAAAGTATTTTTTCTTTCAATTCTTCTTTTTGATCCTTATAATGAAATATGATTCCACATCCCATGGTGGTTTGCTCTATGCATGAGGCCTCAGGATGGACTTAATCCCTTTGCAGTAGAGAGGATCTCACTCTTAGCTGTAACACAACACACTGTGTTCACCTAAGTGGTTTCACTTACTCTAATCATAATTAAAATTTTTGTTGTTTACAGTCTCCTCTCCCTCTCCCTCTCCCTTTCCCTCTCCTCTTTTAATTTAATTTCATTTCTCCATTTAAATACTTCTACTTTGTCTTTCGCTAGCACAATACCAACTTTCCCTGGTAGGTCTATGGACACAAAATTTACTAAAACAGATTTCTCTAAAAAAAATTCCTTTATTTTTGCAGAGTGATGTCTAATCATTATTAATGGTGACTTATTGACTTGAAAGAAAAGAGAATGATTTAATGTAGAAAAGTTGACATGGTATAGTGAATAAAGCAAACACTGACGAACAAATAATTCTACTTTTCCGTTTTTTTCTTCAAATGGGGTTTGTTGAATCAGCTGTTGAATGTTTCCAAATGTGATATGACTCACTTATAAAGAATTGTCATTGTTAAGCTATCTCTGTTTCTAAAATATTAGTTCCTAACCCTTCTCACTGCATAAATTCTGCCGATTAACTGGCACTTTGCCAGCCCTTAGCCATAATTTTCACTTAGTAAGTTTTTCTAACCATTTGCAGTCATAAGGAGAACTCGACAGAATCAGTCAGAGAGGCCCCTTTTATTCATTCAGAAGAGCGTACAGAAACACACCCAAAACACCTGAATTCTCACTATCAGTTTATCCAGACTGCTATTTATGTAGAATATCTCTATATCAACAAGTACTCTGACAGCCTTTGCAATTCCCTGTTCACTATGCAAATTAAATTAACAACAATAAAGCCTGTGGAAGGATGTCTTATTTTGAAAGAACCACCTATCTTCAGGATAATTCTTTCTGTGATAAAAGTCAGTCTTGATAAGGATCCTAAAGGAAGAGATGGTACAAACACACAGTAGTTTTCTGTGTGTAGGAGACAGCATGACAAGAAACTGAAATGTGGGTAAAGTCAAGATTAACCAGTTTGCTGAACCAGAAACACAGAAATAAGAAACAGTAGGAAATGATGACAGAAGAATTACAAAACAATGGAGAAAAAGAATAGGCAACTTTCAGTTTTTTTCAGAATCGCTATGGGAAAATAAATGAAAAGTTAATTGTAGTTTTCTCTTATATATGCATTATAATATATCATTTATCACTGATTCGGTGCAAAAAAACACATTTCCTGGATGTTGGGTATGCCCCAATGGGGAATGGAAGGACTGGGTGTTAACTTCATTTTACATGAGATCATGGAGCACCGACAATTTTACATCATCACAGGGTATTTAAGGGACAAATAGTACCAAGTTAAAGCAAGTAAACAGGGCAAAAAAAAGCTGTGTCTTCAGTGGGATATGCTGTATTTGGAAGTATTGGCAATGCTGACTTAAGCTCTCTGATTTACAGAGATGATGACTCAGAAAAGAATAGGTTTCAAGGCCACCTGAAAACCTAAATTAATGAGGCCAAATATGAATTGAATGCCTCACTGTTGTGAAAATTTGCACTGCCAGTCTTCTTTTTTTCATGGTACCTATGACTGGCAAGTTGTGTTGGCACAGGATGAGCACTTTTTGCCAGAAGCAGAAGAAAAGTTGCTCAGCAGGAGGATAGATCTGGATGTTGTTTTGTTTTTTTCTGAATATTCTTTTGTCAATGGATGCATAGACCATAACTTGAGGTTGGATTTTCCAGCGAAAATGTTAGGTGAAAACCCACGTTAGCCAGATTCATTCCCAATGACTTTCGTATCCAGCACAGCAACAGTTGTCATGAAAAGACCATGAAGCATTGGATGTCTCATTCTCATCTTTTCCCCTAAAAATTTCATTGACATAAACAGAACACAACAAAAAGTGTTTATTTTGACAGACCACCATGTTTTGTTGAAAATGTTCTGGAGAGTTCTAAAGTGGTGAAAGGGAAAAAAATATAATGCCATTTTCTTTCTGAAAAAGGCAGTTATCATTCTACTTTTCAATGTGTTGTTTCTGAAAGAGATATAATTCTTCAGTGGAGGGCTGTTTAAATTGTGGTGATCATTTTAGCTCTCTGAAAGAATGAACAGCATAATGGAAACTAAGCTGTTGACTGAAAAGGATTGGGTGGCTGTTTCCTAGGAAACAGGAAATAAAGGGATTGGGTGTCTCTTAAATGTAAAATATACACATTCATACTGGGTTATAGTCACATGGTAAAAAGGCATGCCATAGATAGCATAATTACTACTGAAAATGCCAAAGAATGGCATGCAGGTTTTTCTTGGATCTCTCAAAATCTTTTCTATTCCAGAACCTGATAGTTAGAATTTCTTTCATTAGTCAAAATTTATGATAGACTGGAATTAAAGCTTGGGTGAAGGAAAACATTGGCCTTCTTCCTTAAAACAGCAACAAGAGAACTGGATTTAAGGCAGTGTCTGCATGTTTCAGCCAGAATAACGTACAGGTATTCACAGTGAGTTTATTTTTTGATAAGCTGATGTATAGCAGAAGAGCTGCCTTTCCTCTAAGGACACCTGAAGGCTCCCCAGTAATCTGGACTTGATGCAGGAAGAGAAAAGTGGGAGAAAATAGAAGAGGGGAGAAGCAGAAGAGGGAAAGCTTTCGGGAATCAGGCTCGTGCTTCTGCTGCTGTCAGGGAAGGAGAGGGGTGAAAGCAGAGATTTCTTGATGGAGCATCTCTCTAGAAAAGCACTTTCCAACTCCTGTCTCAGAGGTAGCAGCAAGAGCTGGTAGGCAGATACTACAGGGCACTGGTGTAAGAAAGACAAGTAAGCTGCAGAGCCTTGGCTGTTTCACTACCCATGGCAGCTGCCTGCTGCGACTGTGCCTCAAGCTAGACTTTGATCTGCACCCAGACGTATGCTGCCTGTAATTAGGTACATCACAAAGCAAGCTAGAGTTTTCAGGCAGAAATCTGTGAAGAATGGACATAACAAAGTCTTCAGTTGCTTCCTATAAAAAGGTTGTCTGTTTTTGCAAATGGTTCTCAAATTGTGGAAAGCTTTAAAGTTTTCCACTTCCATATCCGTTTTGCAGAATAGGCACTCCAGACATCTTTTCCTCTTTCCTCAAACATATAACTTGATACAATTTAAGAAAGTCTTCCAGAAGCTTCACTTCACCTGCGCTGTGAATCACTGAATCACATAATCTCTGAGGTTGGAAGGGACACTACTAAAGTTGAGGTAATCATCGTCTGCTGCACTCACCTCATCCACCAAGCCAGCCATCTCATTGTAGAAAGCTATCAGATTGGTCAGGAATGATTTCCCTTCATAAATCCACGCTCCCTACTTCCAATCACCTTATTTTCCTTCATATATTTGAAAATTATTTCCACAAGGATTAGCTCCATCACCTTCCCAGAGTCTGATGTGAGGCTCACCTATCTTAAGTCCCTGGATTTTCCTTCTTGTTCTTGGAGAAAGGAGTGACATTTGTTTTTTTCCAGTGATCAATATCCTCTCCTGATTGCTCTAGCCTTGCAAAGATAAATGAGAGTGGGCGAGCAGTGATGCTGGCCAGCTCCCTCAGCATTTGTGGGTGTATCCTATCAGGGACCAGGGACTTATATATGTCCATCTTGTTCAAATATTCCCTAACCAGATTCTCCTCCACTGGTGATAACTCTACCTTGATCTCAACTTTCTCTGGTTTCAGAGACCTGGAACTCCTGAAGACTGGACTTACCAGTAAAGACTGAGGTGAACAAGACATTCAGTACCTTGGCCTTCCCCATGTTCTTTGCCAGCATGTCGCCCCCCTATTCAGCAGTGAGCTCTGTCTCTCTTAACCCTAACCCTGTGTGTTAAGACAGTGTCTCTATATGCCTTCCAAGTCACCTCACACTTCTTGTACATTTATTTTCTATGTCTGAGTTTTGACAGGAGCTCCTTGTTCATCCCTTCAGACCTTTCCTCCACCTTTGCTTCATTGCTCACTCATCAAAATGGATTGTTCTTGAGCTTAGAAGAGGTGATGCTTGAAAATCACTCAGATCACCTGAATCATTCTTTTCTCCAAGGATCTACCCTCTGGGATTATTTTAAGCAGATATATGAAGAGGCTAAAATCTGGTGTCCTGAAGACCATGGTTGAGATCCTGCTTTTGCTTTGTTCCCTCCAGTCAGTATTCCAAATTCCACAGTCTCATAGCTACTAGAGCCAAGGCTGCCCCAACCTTCACATATCCAACCAGTTCATTCTTGTTTGTAAGTATCAGGTCCAGTAGAGCTTGTCCTCTCCTTGTCTCCTTGATCACTTGTATGAGGAAGTGTTCATCCATGCACTCTAGAAATCATCTGAATTGCTTGTGCTCTTCTGCTGTCTCTCCAGCAGATATCAGGGTCGCTCAGTGCCCCTTGATGACCAGGGCTTGCAAATGTGAGGCTGCTTCCACTTGTCTGCAGAAGTTCCTATTACTTCTTCCTGATCAGGTAGTCTGTAGAAGACATCCACTGTAACATCACCAACATTGATCCGCCCTCTACTCCTGATTGCAGGTCGTCATCTCCCTCCTTGGCCGTTCCTAATTCAATGGTCTCCTCACCAAATTGGTCATCCTTTTTGCAGATGTTTTTGCCCCACTTAAGTGGAGCTTCTCTCCTCCTAGAAATTGTTTCCCTGGCCTAGGGGATTCCCCCTGCTGCCTCCCACCCCAGCCTGCCCTGCTCCTTTGCTTCTCCTGGGAAGTCCCCATCTCTCCCAGCCCTACTGCATTCAGACACCAAACAAGTTAGTAAATCCAGTTTTGTCATGCCATAGGAAATAAAAACTGCTTATAAATAAGTATTATAGCTGTACTTGAGGGTTTGTGAATAACACTTGATTTATCATGGGTAATTATTTCATCAGTGAGAAAAAGGAAGAAATTGTTAAATAAAAGGTTGGTGTTCTGGTTCCATTAGTGTGTTATCAGAAGGGCAGTGACACACTTCCACACGTTTTGCTGCTGAAAATGTAAGATAACTGGACTTAGCTTTAACCCCATACTGAAGCCAGTCCCACTGCATTCAGTGTGAAGGGCTGAGAACAGAAAGGGCATGGGTAGGTCCTGCAGCTCTGGTTACGTGTGATAACCTGATAAAGCTCTGATGCTTGATTATGAAATTGAGCTCTAAGTACTTCAAAAGCCTAGGAACCATTTACTTAAATGATTTGTCTTGAAACAAGCAAATCAGTGAATAGGAGGATTTAGAAATCTAATTTAAGTCTGATTTAAATCACCATTTGCTTGGGTATTTCAGTGTCTGAAGAGGGCCAACAGGAAAGCTGGAGAGGGACTTTTTGTGAGGGCATGGAGCGATAGAACAAGGGGGAACAGTTTTAAACTAAAGAAAGGTAGATTTAGACTGGATATTAGGAAGAAATTCTTTACTGTGAGGGTGGTGAGACACTGGCCCAGGTTTCCCAGAGAAGTTGCGGCTGCCCCTTCCCTGGCAGTGTTCAAGGCCAGGTTGGATGGGGTTTGGAGTAACCTGGTCTAGTGGGAGGTGTCCCTGCCCATGGCAGGGGGGTTGGAATTAGATGATCTTTAAAGTCCCTTCAAACCCAAACCCTTCTATGATTTTATGAACTTTCCTGAGAGCTATGATGCTGAAGAACTGTGGAGAGCAGGAGCTGCTGTAAGCCCTTTCCCCAGAGAGGGAAAATAACACAAATCTTACATATTCAGGTGTATTTGAGATCAGCAAGGTTCATCTTTACATTAGCTAAACACCTTCACAGCAGGCAGCTCCTGAGCAGATGCAGGCTCATGCTGAGAGGGGCTCTGCTTGCTCTGGTTCTCAATAGTCTCCTGCTGTGCAAAATACAGCAAACACTTTTTTCTTTTTTTTTGTATGTTTTGCCACATGTTCCCCACAGGATGAGCAGAAGAAATAAAAGCCACTTTTCTCAACATTAAGCCTTCTGTTTTTCTATCCAGATCAGATTTTCCCGCTGCCTAGGCTCACCCTGTCTTTCATTCACAGAATCACAGAATCACAGACTGCTAGGAGTTGGAAGGGACCTCAAAAGATCATCTAGTCCAACCCCCCTGCTAGAACAGGACTTTCATTGTCCTTGTGATAAGTGGCCCTGGAGCCTCTGTAGAGCTGGCACCCTAATTTCTCCATTAAACCAGGTTATTTTTAAGATAGAGGGTTATTTTTTTTTTCCAGATCTTAATAGAAACTGATATTCAAGTTCAAATAAGTCCAAATACTCTAACTTTTTATCTATTAAATATTTCATTGGTTTAAGATGAGTGTCTTTAACTACAAGCAGACATTCAAGAAGCCATTCCTTCCCCCCTCCCTACTTCTTTTTTATCAGGTTTTGCATAAATAATTCTTGGGTTTGACTTCAATGAGAATATTTCTGGATAAATTTATTAACCATTTAATACTAGAGTGGTTTCTTATACTAGTAATCAAGCTGTCAAAATTTTTGGATGCTGTATACTTGGATGAAGCATTGTACAGTTTATGTAGGACTGATTGTAGTATATAAATAATACACTCATACATATATGCACACATATGCATGTCTGTGTATATGTGTAAATGTACATGTACATGTACTTATGCTACAATATTTATATGCATAAATCTAAACCTCTCCAGTACAGTTTGTGATCTCAAGTATTCAAGAACAGACACATCAAGAAAATGAATCAGTAGCTTTCACAAAAAAAATTTCCAACCTTCAGTGTGTTTTTTAAAGTTCAAAGGGTTTAGGTCATTTGGAATAAAACACTTTCATTAGAAACAACAGCCATATTTCAAATTACAAATTTGTGATTGTCTTCTTTTGCTGCTAAATAACCTTTTGTATATTCTTGCAAAGTGAGACTTTCTGGAATATCTTGAAAGATTTGGTTTTAGTAGAAAAGGTCATTATGCATATACCAAGGAGATATCTTTTGCAGAAATAATGTTCTCCAAAGATTCATTATAATTGTTTGCTTTAACTTCTCATAAAAATACAATGAAGTTAGATGTCTGTAATATAATTTCAACCTCAAGTTCTATAACTATAGTATTTTCTATTAAAAAAACCCAAACCAACTACAAGACCCAGCAGCCAAAGACATTTGATAATTCACACACTTTGTGATATATCTATACCATCAAAAAAATAAAACTCAAGCCGCGAAGCCCAACACTGAGATCAAGAACAAAAAGTGGTAAAGAATGCATTTTCAATTTTATAAATGGTTGATGAAGAAGGCATTATAATCTGAAAAATCTGATGTTACTCTTCAGTGACACAAAGTATAAAAGCTCTTGGGAATTTCCTGAATTGGCCTAAAACCCCTTTTTAGACAAGTAAACACATTTATATCTGTATTTGCATGAGTGTGTGTACATTTGTGTGCATATCCATTCGTGTACATACAAAATTTTGATTTTTTTAAGTCTCTGGGCCTTATTAATGTAAAAGTATTTTTAGCCATCTGTTAAAAATATCAACAAAAATGAGGGGAATTTTCTCATGACTGAACCTCAGAAGGTGTTGCAATATTCTTGGTTTTGGATATATGCAAAGCATCTACCACTTTCTTACACAGGACTTACTCAGCATCATCAATGTCACTCAAACTACTCAAACATAAGCCAAGAGTCCAGTCTTTATAATGTTCTGGATGAATACGGGGCTAGGTCATCTCCAAAAAAAAAATCACATGCAGAATTAATGATTCACTGATGACTATTTTATGTCCATAGTTTCAATTGCCTGATAAAAGACTTTCTTCTCAGATGAAACTATGACTTGTAAGAGAAAACACTTCTGTAAGTATGTGGAGATGCAAAAGGAAACCAATTAGGGCCATTATTATCTTAAAACTAGTCACAGATCAGAGATGGTGTGTAAGCCAGAAAGAAAGGCAAGAAGGACACCAGGAGGACCATTCAAGATTGCTGCCTGTGAAATTTCCTGTCTCTGCTGCGGAGCTGCCAGTTATAACTATTAACCTGGCAAAGTCAGCAGCTGAAAACCAGTCCCAAGTCAGAAACGGTTTTCTCAGTCAGCATTATCTGGCCACTGACTGATGCAGGTTTTTATTGGCGGAAAACTGGCTGCTCTCCTCCTGGCAACAGCACATGTTTCACAGGTGGCTGGGTGTCTGCCCATGGACATGGTTCTTTCAGATGTCACTTTGAGTCTCTTCACCTCAAGATACCATGAAATGGATCCAGTTATATGTAAATAAGATTCTCACATAGATGCCACATGTCGGTTTCTTCTACTCTTCACAGATCTGATATGCCTGTCATTTTCACACATTAAAAAAGCAGTTTAGAAAAAGAAGCACAGACTGACTTCTAAGGAACTCAGATAAAAACTGATCTACTTCTTCCTGCTCTGCTTTAAATCTTAAAAGTCTGTGTACAATATTTTATCAATCAACTTCGTATCAAGTTGAGCTAACCACAGTCCTTTAAAAAAAGAGAAGTTCCAAGAAGACAAAGATTTCAAATAGCCATTAAAAGGCTGTAGTGTTCTTTTAACATATTTCTATGAATATATTAATATATTTCATTTATTTATTTATTAAATAAGACGTGTTTATTTCTTAGAGCTTTCTTTACCATCAATTGAATGCTGCCTCCAATGAGATGTATAGTCTTCTCTATAGACTGAGATGCTGTGGTGTAGAGATGAACCCATTTCAGAGGAATGACAATACCTAGCAAAATCCAAAGCTTTTAATTATGGATCCAAGCACCCAAGAACTAAATTAAGGATCCAACTTCCCTACTAAGCCAACATGTTAGTCTGCCTCACCCACCAACGGAAAGTGTCAAGAAAAGCTGACCAGGGATTTTCTGACTTTTTGTTGAAAATACGAGATGAAACGTTAAAAAATGATTAATTAATTAAAACATCCATATTCAGCAGTTTTTGTTAAATCCAAGACAAGTTTGATACAAAATATGATAGTATCAAACGAAGATCTTGTTTCCATCCTTTATTCTTCACCACCCCTTTGCCAATGGCTCCCTTTGAGAAATTTATTAGGGGTCAGGGAAGAGCAGAGTGCATACACAGAAATTCTGTAACTGTTTATGACAGTTGTGTAAGATCAACACTATACAGGGAAGATGCTAAAAGCATTAGTAACCCTGAGCATCACTTTATTCTGCATGTAACCCCAGTAAGGACTGAGGATGGAGAAGACTGTGCTGTTGAGACTTGATTATGTTGATCCAGGTGTTTGTATATGCCCAATGCATTCAGTTCCCTGCACCAAGCAAAGCAGGCTTATTTCCCACTGAAACCTTCAGCCTCTGGCACACCAAAACAAGTGCTCACATTTTCCACACGCAGGGTAGGGGTAATGCTGCTGAGTTTTTTATTCATTTTATTTCATTTTATTTTGGAAAGCCCTCTTGGCTGGTTGCAGTCTTTTGCTATAAATGCGTGCAGTGCCCAGTGACATGGGGCCATGAAGTACAATTGCAATGCAAATACAACAAGGCTGCAATAGATCTACTGAAACAGGAAGGCAGCACTGTTGAACTAGCATCAGAGTGAATCTCTATTATTATCTAGCATGTACTTACTGAGTTATGATGATCTACTGAAATAAAAGTGACAGTAAGACATTACTGTAACAATAACAGTATTTCAGGTTAATTTTGGGTCTGAAAAAAAAATGATGATAATTAGATACTCATAGTGGTAACTGTTAGATCTATCAGCTTGAAACTTGAATGACAACATGAAGTCTCAGTCTCTTTTACATAGAGAAATACGGCCTTGTCATTTATCTCCTTTATGTATAAAAGAAAAACAGATTGGTACAATTGTCTTAATGTTTGATCTAACGTCATCCTACAAAGTGATCATGATAAATGTTTCCAGACAACAGGAATATTTTGAGTTCCTTTTTTTTTTTCCATTAGCAGACATTTTCTCAGTCAAACAAATCAGTGTTCTCCATTCTAACATGCACCTTTACATGTTGTAAAGCTAATCAAAATGATACAAAGTGTACTGTAGTCTACACATCCCTTCTTTCATGTACTTCAGGAAGGTATTTTACTGATAGTGTGGGAAGGGATGTCCTTTAATGGGTTCTCCAAAAGAATAATAGCTTTATGAGAATCTCTAATGTCAAGCCAAACAAATCCTCATGTACTTCCTCATCAGTCAGAAATACTTTGGGGCAATACCATGAGGCATCTTTCAGTGGCTAGATCTGCTCCTCAGCTGCCCTCATCTTTTGAAATTAGTTTAGCTTAGATCTCAGAAGGGAGCTGAATTCCCTGCCTTGTTGTGGACCTTCAGAATATACTCACATTTTTCTGTGACTCAGCTCCTTGTCTGTATAATGGGAGTTTTACAATTTAAGTGTAGGGTAGGAGCCTAAGGAAGCATGAAAGAGATTCATCTGCACCAACACATTCAGTGAGAGCCACAGTGAACTGGGGCATTTTTACAGAGATAGAGCAAAACAAGGAGGTATGAAGTGCATGAGAACCTGCTTTAAGATTTTCAAAAATTTTACATGTTTGACCCAGAATAACAATTTCTAATGCTGTTAAGTCTTAACAAGTTTCAAGTAATCAAAATACTTTTAATAGAAGAGTAATAGCAGTCACTTCAAAGTTTTGCTATCCTATTAGAAGCACCTGAGGGTGAGAGTGAAAGCAGCCAGAATGTAAGTAGGGTGTTGTAGGATACAATTGACCCTCCACTGGCCATGTGTTAGAAATGGACTTTCAGATAAGTTGAGGACAGTGTCAGTAGGATGAATACTGCGTTATCTGTGAGGTGGGATCAAAGTCCTGCTGAAGGTCCAGTGTCTCAAATTCGGTGCATTAAAAACTGAAACATTCATTTGCTCATAAGCATTGAAGTAGGTCACGTGTGTTACATTTCCAGATGATGAGAGATGAAATTACTTTAAAAAATGCCTAAACGAAGGGAACAAATCCTAATAGAAATAATGAAATCTCCTGAGTTACTCAGGCTCAGTGACCAAAAATTATTTGATAATTAGTCTTACTAACATCAAAGGGACATAGTATCTCCATGTCTTTGAGGAACTTTTGCTGTGTATGAAATGCTATGTATGAGCTAAATATTTTATTACTGCTATTTTGTAGTGACATTGATGTTAATCCCACCATTGTATTCAGACTGACTTGTTACTCTTTATCCAGTCTTGGAAAGTGAAAATGTGGTTGTTTTTGCTATTTGTTTTAATAAGTAAAAATTGTGGAAAAATTATGTAAAATGGCATTTTAGAGAAAAAAACCCTGATCAATATCCTTATTTGCCCAACTATTCCCACTGAGATAGTAATCCTTCTCATGATAGAAATCTCCTTGAGGCATGGCAGCTTTTAAAATGTTTTCCTCTGCTGTTGTGATGGGAATGGATCAGTAATTCCAAAATAACTCCTTTATTTAAAAATCACTTAGAATAAAGGAATCTGTGGGGAGCTTGATTCATCAAGCCCCATGAGCATCTACAAGCTCCAATGAGAGAACAGAGACTTGCATGCTTGGATTATTTCCTACTCTTCTTAAGAAAGATTAGTATTTGGGAGACAACTATGCAAATGCATACTTGCATATGCAAATGCAAATCTTAACATGTTTCTAATTAAACTTAGGCACCACTATACAAAAGACAATTGCCAAGAATAGACTCCTACTGTGTTTAAAAGGTTTTGGTCATGCCTTTAAAAAGAAGAAATTTTTAGCACTCTGTTCTAGCTCAAGCAGAAGCTGCTTAGGGCAACAGTGCTTATGTAAAGGGCAATGTTTGATCTTTTTCTGTAATGAAGAATGTCAGACCAGATTATTGGTATCTCTCACACCTCAGAAATTACACACTTGCATGGCCAGACACTGAAACACATGCCCTGTTTCTTTGTTGCTCACTGGGGGTATCCAGTTATTGATGCAGCTCCAGCTGAGTAGTTGTATAAGCAGGGAAGCATGCAAAGAGTAAGCGTGCAAGTGATGCTCATTCCTAAGGGTTTGGTGTTGACAGAAGATAATAGCAGCCCACCATGACATTCTTTGTACCTTTTTTGTCCTGACACAGCTCTTAGAACAGGGAAAATGGCAAAAGGTGGTCTGAATCCTTGCTGTTGTTGGATAATTTGTGGGGTATAGAAGAAATTATAAAAGCCAGGCATGCAATTTGTTTTTAAACCTGCTAAATTGGCTTGAAAGCATGATTTGAAGGCACACCTATACAAATAAACACAACAGGTCAAGGAAGACACTTGAGCATTTCTGTTTGATTTCTAGTAAACCTACAGCATGGTTTTTGACTTATGACAACTTTTATTCTAACCTGAAATTAGCTAAACTCTAGCCCAATTTGGAGCTGTTTCCAGTAGAGATTCTGGACTCCTCAGAGAGAAATATTGCTCAAGTATTTGGATGCTACCCCTGCAATGTCACATGTGCCCAAGGCCATGGGAAACCCTAAAAGACTGAGCAGTAGTGTCATCCTAGCAGCGAGTAGAAAATTGTGTGTGTTTGTAAGACCACAGGCTTCCTAGGTTTGATTGATCTCTGCATTAGATGCCCTCTTTGCAAATGTATTCTGCAGTAAAATGAACTTAGCTGACTGGCTATTGCAGTCAACACTGGTGGATGCCAGATGATCTTGTACTATTGACACCATTCTGATCTTCAATGTTTTGTCCAATATTCTCTTTAAATTGTGAAACAGTATCATTCTTTGGGGTATGTCAGCTGGCAAGTCTAGTTCTTGTGTGCACTGCCTGGACCACTTCCAGGTCACTCAGCAGGGAACTGTCTGCTCCAGTCAGGTCAAGCTGCCAGGAGATGTTGCAAAGGGACAACTCTCCATCTGGACTAAGTTAAAGCTGAAACAATGTGTGAAGTTTCATAAAAAAAGAAGGCAAAGAGAACGAAACCTGCAGGTTATCCCAAACAGTATTTGCATATGGATTTCCTTTAAAGATGCTCCCTAAGACAAGACAAGAGACTGCTCTTTAGTAGATGTCAATAAAGCAGTAAAGGAGCTAAAAGTAGTTTAAAAAGTCACTTCCTCAAGGGCAAAATTGATTTTGATGACAGTGTTCCCATTCTTCGGAAAGAAGGCTACCAAAAAGTCATTTAATTCAGCCTGAAAAACAAGGCATGCAAAAAAAACCAAAAAAAACAAAAAAACAAACCCAAAAATAAACAAACATAAATGACTGTGCATTCTTTTTCTGAACATAATTGGATATGCTGAAAAAAATTCTAGTTTATTTTGTTGTTTGCATATCTGATTTTTGAATTTGAGCCTAAAAGGTATTGCCTGGTATCTTAGCATTTTGGTGAAGTCCATTAAATATTTTTTTCAGTTTTTGGCTTAGCTTACCCTCTGAACTTTTTCTAGTGGGAGTAATAAGAAAATGTATTTAAAATGATAATAATTAATCTATTTGGTGAAATTAATTTTAGACCCTAAATGTGTTCACAAAGCTGATATTGCAAACTTTACACCTCTCTCTGTCTGTACATACAGATACAGTTGTAGATGTAGACATAGATATTGTCCAACCTACGGAGGTCGTCATGTTTTCAGGAGGAGAAGACAAGTTGGCAGAGGTTTAGCAGTTGAAGGACAGAAAGAATCAGGGTCCTATTATTTGTCACTTGGGAGAAGAGAACGGCCACCCCCTCACTCCAACCCTCTTTCAGGTAGTTGTAGAGAGTGATGAGCCCCCTTTTCTCCAGACTAAACAGCCCCAGCTTCCTCAGCTGCTCTTCATAAGCCCTGTGCTCCAGATCCTTCTTCAGCTTACACTTGCCCTTCTCTGGAGCCACTCCAGCACCTCAATGCCCTTCTTGTAGTGAGGGGGCCCATAATTGTACCCAGCATTCAAGATGCATTCTCACCAGTGCCAAGTATAGGGAGATAAAACATTTTATCAGAACTAACGTTTATTTTCAGAGCTGTTGCATTCAAGGTGAGGATGAGCTGACGTCCCAGAAGAAGGACTCTATGAGTATATAGTACTTATTAAATTCTTCTGACTTGCTGGTGTGTCATATCTGCACAGGTAGCTGCTTGCATGAATTTGGTCTCAAGTCAGATCAAACACCTGCAAATTTTGGCCCATATACAGTATGAGTGTTTTATTTCATTTTTTCCTTTAGCAGTATGTGTGACAAGTTTTGTGTTTCTATAGTACTGTTTCTTCTCATTTATCTGTTTCTTTTGCTTTTACTGTCTTTCTCCTTTGTCATAAAATAAGAATTCTGCTATTTGAGAGCATTCAGAAGGCAACAAGCATCTTAGACTATCTTTGGCACAAATCTTTGACCCTGCATTTCAGATGCTCACAAAACACAGCAGCAAAACAGCATAATAGGAACCTAGAGAGAAACCTAACGTGACACTAGGTGGCTGTTTTTAAAGCATGAATGAAGAAGAGGAAATGTGTTTTGTCCCATTGAAAGCAATAACACAGATACTTTCGTGAGGAAGAACAGCAGCTGCAGCAACACTAGTTGCAATGAAAAATTACAAGGGTTGTCAGTTCACATATTTCAGATAATGACCTGATCACCAGCTGAGTTCGGTTAGAAATTTTCCCCCATGGTGTATTATTGGTCAATTAGAGGTATTATGGGTTTTATATGCCCTCTTGAAGCATTTGGTGTTGGCCAGTGTTGGGATGCATTGGATGGAGCATTGCTCTGTTCTGAAATGGCAATTCTGTATTCATATTTTTAAAGGAGGGACATCATGGGTAATGTTTAATGAAGCAGAAGGAAAGAATTTGTGCCCTGGAAAATTATTTCTTGAGGGTCATACTTTCTTACTTGTCATCCACCTCCAACCTGCCTGAAATTCTCAGTGATTGTTTTCTGGTAAAGCAAAGTGAGGTCTTGCAGGCAGAGTGGAGAGAAGACACCCTCTAGGTTAAATGCAGATCACAATAAAAAACCCCATCTGTTTCAAAGGGGACTATTCATTCTGGCAAGAGGGACATCAGAAGAGTGACAGGACTGCTGAATAACTGGATAATACTAAGCCTTTACTGTCTTTCATTACTAGAGACAGGAAAGGGATATTTAGCTGGCTGAAACTCAAAATGTGAGAACATGTCAGTGTAACACTTACCCTTCCATTCTCTTAGCTGAATGACTGATGAAATGAGTAGTCTGGCTGATCTGGAGATACAAAACATGATACTCATGATGCTGGCCAAGTCTGAATTACTTGGAACTGCTCCCTACTCTTTACAAACCTTTCTTTGACTTAGTCATATCAAAGTTTGCATACAAACAAGCCAAATCTGCTTCAGTGCAGTCAAGGAACGTGCATAGATGCCAAACATTGCTGTACACTGCTGTTGTTTCTATGCCTCCCATGGGGAGATGTTGAACGCCTCCCAGAAAATAAAGGCTCATCTCGGATAGTCCTATTGTCAGTAGTCCATAACACAACTACTAAACTAAGGGTAGGCCCATTTTAACAGGGGGAAATCAAGGTAGTATTTTCATAGCTGTCCAGAGTTTGCACTGCCTGTTATCCAAACCACTTAGATGTAAGACAGCACTGGAACAGCTCAATAGTTAATGTGACACAGAGCCCAAGCCAATAAATATAACATGCAGAGAGGCACTTATGTTTGACACTGCATCTGCAGTGCAGTGTGCCTTTGTTTTCACCATGAATGTTTTGCTACATTTCCATTTGTCCCAGACCAGTGGAGATGTCATCATCTCACCTCCAGCTGGAGAATTAGGCCATTCTCCCTTCCCTTTCCTGCAACCAGCAGCAATCCTCACCATCCTCAGCTACACCCTGAGGCATGTAAAATCTGCTGCAGGTGTGAGATAACGCGTCCTGGGAGATTAAATCAGTGAGTGAAATGTGCTGCAAAAGGGGACTGTTAGAGAAAAAAAGGTGACCAGTGTCCTCAATGCCACCTTCTGATACATTTTTTATCATAGGAGTAAAGACTATCAGTTGGAGAGCTGAAAATTAGTGAGCACAGAGAGTATCTTCCCACAAACCCAGCCCTCTCTGAAACCTCACTGACCCCTAGTATGAAAAGTTCAGCTGCATAAAAATACTTGGCAGTCTCATGACACTACATTTGGCATGAAAAATTCCAGTAACATCTCTCTGCATTAGTGTAGGTGGACTCTAAATTTATCCTGTGGCATGCTTTGCTGGGTCAAATGCTGGCTGGCTGCCCAGGCCCAAAGAGTGGTGGTGGAGTTAAATCCAGACAGTCACAAGTGGTGTTCCCCAGGGCTCAGTTTGGGGCCACTTCTGTTTAATAACTTCATCAATGATCTGGATGAGGGGATCAAGTGCACCCTCAATAAGTTTGCAGACAGCACTGATTCTAGAGGGATTCTTGATCCCGAGGTAGGAAGGCTCTACAGGCTCTACAGAGAGATCTGGACAGGATGATTCGGTGGGCTGAGTCCAGTTGTATGAGTTTCAACAAGGTCAAGTGTTGGATCCTGCACTTGGGTCGCAACAACCCCACGCAATGTTACAGGCTTAGGGAAGAGTGGCTGGAAAGCTGCCTGCTGGAAAAGGACCTGGGGATTTTGGTTGAGAGCCAGATTAATATGAGCCAGCAGGGTGCGCCCAGCTGGCCAAGAAGTCCAACAGCATCCTGACTTGTATCAGCAGTAGTGTGACCAGCAGGACTAGGGAAGAGATTGTCCCTCTGTACTCAGCACTGGTGTGGCCACACCTCAAATCACATGTTCAGTTTTGGGGCCCTCACTGTAAGAAGGACATTGAGGTTCTGAAGCATGACCAGAGAAGGGCAAAGAAGCTGGTAAAGGGTCTAGAACACAAGTCTTATGAGGAGCAGCTGAGAGAACTGTTGTTGTTTAGCCTGGAGGAAAGGAGTCTGAGGGGAAACCTTCTTGCTCTCTACGACTACCTGAAATGAGGTTGTAGCGAGATGGGGTTGGCCTCTTCTCCCTAGCAGCAAGTGATAGGACGAGAAGAAATGGCTTCAAGTTGCACCAAGGGAGGCTTAGATTGAATATTAGGAGAAACTTTTTCACTGAAAGGGTTATCAGACCCTAGCACAGGCTGCCCAGAGAGGTGATTGAGTCACCATCCCTGGAGGGATTTAAGAGACATGTAAATGTAGTGCTTAGGGACAGGATTTAGCACTGGACTGATATTAGTTTTAATAAGTCCTATTGTTTATTAAAATACCTAACCAGAAAGCAAAACGTAATGCATGGTGAAGGACAATTACAACTCCACTCAAAAACTTCAGTGCAAGATTATTTTGAAAGAAGTAGAAGAAATTTCCTTTTATTTTGTAAGTAAGAAACCCAGAACTGAACAAATCTGTAAGTCTTTTACATTGTTTTCAGTAATCAGACTACCAGTCTAAAATAAGGTCTAGTTCTGTTTCTCATGAAATAATTGCTCTCAATTACCATCTTCTGTATACTTAAATGCTAGATATATGTTTATGGCATGCTAACATATGTAGCTGTTTTCATTAAAATAGATGCTGTTGAAATTAGTCATGCCATTCACCAATGCCTGATTTCAGCTTCTTTATTACATGTCCCTCTTTTTAGCAAGTAGGCTGTATAACAGAATTCTGATCCTACATAATCAGTGTGGTTTTCAATATTCGGTTCTAGGCAAAACTTGTTCTTCCTAAACAAACAATATTACCACTATGCAGAAAGACTGAAACTTTTGGAGCAAAAAAATTTTGCAATTCAGATTGGGTCATGGTAGGGGAAGGTTATTTGGTTGATTTTCATTTGGGAACAGAAGAATCTCGAACAGTGGAAACTGGATTGTTAAATTAGTTCTGAAATTCATCAGCAGCTTTGTTTGGTTCTTTCCAGAACTAGTCATTTCACTCTGTTATAGCACAGTCCAAGATACATGCATCAGGTGGTTCAGAAAAAGACAAAAATCTTTGCTCTAAAAATGTTTGTAATCCATAATTACATATACATTATGGGAAGCAGAAGCATTTTGCAGCTCCTTTGTCAGAGTTTCTTCAGATGGAAAATCTGCTTATATGCCTGTATCTTGGTCCCCATGAGAAGAAATAAAAGACCAGAGATCAAAAGGGAGTTAAACAATGTCTCCTACTTCTGAGCCCATCATCAGCCAGATCTGGGGACTTGTCAAAGTTTAGGCACCTGGAATATAACTCATTTCACTTAAAAATATATGGTATGATTTTGCACGTAGTGCGGTGTTGGTTTGGGCTACTGGCTGCTACTGAAAGCAGTAGCTTTATTTTATTTTAGCTGTGGTTGGTTCTTCTCACAGCTGTATGGTCTCTTTTTCCTTATATGGGACTTGTGATTGAGCCATCTGCATCAAACTTAGCTGTCACATTGATGCAGAGTGCAGTAAATTGTCAGCACTGCACACTGCACTTTTATTGAGGCTTTATTAAGTCTGCAGGAAGCTGTGGTATCTTGTGAATAAATTGTTAGTTTAGTAACTAAGATACTGGCTTAATTGTTGCAAAATTGGAATAGCATCCTGGCTTTATTGTTATATATGTTTTGCATGCTTCCCTCATCAGAATTAGCTCTGTCTCTCAGTACAGGAATTGGGGTAATATAGTTCTGTGCACACTTGCTTGTTATTCCATTATTATATTTTTAACTTTCAGCTAAAAGAGAGATCGAAAAATGAGCATTGAAAAAAAATAACTTAATTAATCTAATCAACAGTGTTTTAATCCCAAGTAATTTTATACAGATCTCTATACAGATACACAAATCTATTGAAGATGTTGGCGGCTTTGTTTTCTTTCAGTTAAAATCCCTGGATATTACGGTGACTTAAAGTTCAAAGCAAATTAATAAAACCTAGGTAGTTTTCTGTCTATTAGCAATTACTGACTGTAATTTACCTATGCATGCACTTCTTTTATTCTAGCAACTTGTTTATGACACTCAAATAGCATGGGTCCTGAGGAAGAACAAAAAAAGAGAGAGACATAGAAAAAGAGCCTCATAGGTATTTTTATCTAATTAAAAAAATGTTCTTCTTTGCTTTATTTAATTCAGATACATTCTCTGTTTCATAGCTCTAAGAATACATTACATAGATGAACAGATGTACTGATACATTTTTTTTATGGAAGAATAAAAAGTCTAGGATGTAAATGGGACATCTTAGTCTTTAGGCAGTCTCTTATCACCTGGCATTTGTCCATTCAGTTCAGCTTTTCTGGCCAGAGGAGTTTGTGGATTGATTATATAAGTCCTCTGGCTTGAAAAATAACAGTTGCAGTATCCAGAGGTTCTTTGATTAATTTATTAATGTTAGAAACAGTGTCCCACAGAGGCTTCCTAAATACTGCTGGTTTGATAGACAAGTCTGAGCAACCCTAAAGGCAAGTATTAAGGGTACTTTTCTGTGAGCTCTAGTTTATCATGGCTTTAGGAGGGGGTGTCAGTGATATCAACTTAAGTTTCAGCTATGACTGTGAAAAATTAAGAAGCTTACAGTGTATATTGTACATGTTTTGACTTTCTCCCTATATCTTCTGTTTCTGTAGAATCAAATTATGTTGTCCACTATTTCATCAAAACAGTCCAGGCCTCTCCTGTTGCCTTGTTCCATCAATTACTGCAAAAAAGACATCCCCTCTGCTCGAAGTTGCAGAACTATAGCAAAGAGAAATAGTGACATAGCAGTGCAAGCATGGTTCACTTTTTCTAACTTTCCTTTTCTTGCTAGGAAACAAATTATTTGAGTGTAATATTTTATTTTCCATCAGTAAATTAAACTGCACCTGCAAATTCTATTTACTTGTCTTATAAATTGCATGGATTTTATGTGGCTCTTCACTCAACTGTTTATAAGGTAAATATTAGCAATAACCATTATATCCCCCAAAGGAGAGTGCTGCATATTATTTGTTTGCAAAAATGTCTGCATCCTATGAGGCAATTTCCAAAAAACCAAAAAAGGCAGATATATCTAGTAGCAGTCAGGAATGATCTGAATCTGGAGACAGAGAAAAGGTAGAATTTTTCAGTTTTTTTCTCCATTAAAGCAGAGTGTGACAAAAAGACCTTTTGACCTGGTCCTTCACTATCCACTGCTTTCACGCATTACAGAAAAGCGCTGTGCAGGAGTAATGCCGTGCTAAATGAACTATAGATGCATGACCACATAACTACCTCAACTAAGAAATTGAGGGAATCATAGTATCACAGAGTCATCAAGGTTTAAAAAGACCCTCAAGATCATCCAGTCCAACCACCTACCTACATCACCACTAAATCATCATAGAATCATAGAGATACTGTTTGGAGGAGATTTCCAGAGCTCATTTAGCCCAGCCTCCGGCTGGAAGTGGGGCCAGCACCACCACAGATCAGGTCAGCCATGGCTTTGTCTGAATTAGTCCAGAAGTCTCCAAGAATGGAGATCAACAGCCTCTCTGGGAAACCTGTGCAATGCAGCAACATGCAACCAGTAGAAAGGGCTTTCCCAGTGTCCAAACCGAACCTCCCAAGATTTAGCCTGGCTATTGTCAGTGCTAGTAATGAAAAAAAGGTGTTTTTTTCTTTTTCTTTGCAACTACTATTCAAGTAGCTTATGTTGGTATTAGATTACCTCCTCAGTGTCCTCCTCACCAGATGACATGGACCCAGCTCCCCAGCCCGCTCCAGGCAGGTCACATGCTCCGGTCTCCTCACCATCTGCTTGAACCTCTCCTTGAACTAATGAACCCCAAGCTGTACCTGTTTTTCAGGTGCAGTTTCATTGGCACCAATAGAGATAAAAAATACCCCTGATCTAAAGACCCCACTCCTCCTAATGTAGATGAGGGTGAAGTTTGCCTTATTCACCATGAGAGGACTCTGCAAAACTGACTGATGAGAGCACCCTAACATGGAAGTTTAAATCTAAAAATCTATGGAGGTCTGCATACTTTTTTTTCCTGCAAATCTTTGTGGTACCTCACCTGCACAATCTTGCCAAGGTAAGGTTTACTGTGCACTTACAAAAGTGATTTGCAGACTTGCTGCTTGCCTGGCATATGCAATATTTATTTATTAGTGTTCTGATTTATAACACTTATATAAGAAAGTACATTTTCCAAGCCGCAGGAGATTTTGCTGTAAATTAAAAATGCAGTCACATAAAAAGAGACAAGTTATTGCTCCTCCCAGAAAAAAAAAAACCTAATGAAAGTTTGATCTGAGTGTCTCAATCTATATAAAATAGAATTAAAATGTTCAGTATCTCCCAAGATTGTACAAGAATAGATAAGCCATTCTGGAAGTTGTTCTGACTATTACAAAATTGAGGTTGCAATGGATCATGAGAAAAGTGCAAATTGTAATGGTGTGTGACTTTTATGGAATGTCTTGTCTAGGAGGGAGCTAAGGTTTAGCTGGTCTTGCTGAATACAGCTACGGCACTGAGGTACAAGGGCAGCAAACAGGTCCAAAGACACCTTTTTATTTCTGAGTGACACTTCCATTTCCTGGTATGGATGCAGGTCTCATCAATCACTGCATATCTGGTTGGATCATTAGCTCTAGGTGCTAAAACCCTCGCTTCTCAACAGAAAAGCATAAACTTTAACTGCTGTGGCCTGAAAGTCATGGGTTGTTAACGCAGGTTTCTGCAGCTGCTTCATAAGATACTACTTGTGTGGTACTACATGTGTGCAGGAACCTGGGGACATGGGTTGAAAGTCAAGAGAAAGGAAAGAGTTAATAAAGGCTACCTGAAGTGTAGAGACGCTGCTTCTTCACACGACATGTGATTACGCTGTGGAAATATCTGCCACCAAATGCTATGCATAATAATGTCTGTGAGTCTAGAGATGATTGGACAATTTAATGGATGAAAAATACCTAAGGGATATTTTTATAATAAAAAATGTAGTCTTATAGTTAATGATTATAAAGAACAACACTAGTTACTCAACATATCCCTAAAATGTGGACTGCTGGAGGCTAAGAGGATGTTTTGGGGAAGTAGCCTTGTGCTCACACTCTGTAATTAATTTTTGCCTAGACATTTGCTGCAGGTCCCTCCTGAAAAGAGGCTTTTGGGATGCACAGACCTGATCCAGTGTGTCTTTTCCTGTGTGCCACCTCTGGTGCTTCCTCTCAAGCCAAGACAGAGAGCGGAGCTCCTCTGGAATGGGATCCAGAACAAGTCTGTGAATTACCCTTTAAAATAGCTTCTAGGGTCTGGGTATCAAAAGCTAAAGGGATATAAGACTACATTAAAAAAATGTTTGTTAATCTCTCCTTATATACTGAATGCTGAAGGACTGTTACAATCATCTGGTCTCACCACATGGCAATGCCAGATAGACCACACTGCCTGATTTTTTAAATTCTGACTTTTTAAAACAGTCAGCTACTCAGGATGACAGCTGACTTTTAAAAGTCAGCAGCTCAAGTACGGTGCCTTTCTGCAATTTATTAGTTAGGTTTTTAAAGAAATTTCAGATTGATTTAGAAGTACTTTCAGAAAGAAATGCATCAAAAGAAGGGAGAAAGTCAGAAAAGGTAATAGAAAAGTTTAACTTTGGTGTTTTACTAGTTCTAGGGCCTGAAAGCTGATTCTGGAAGAAGGAAACTTTTAAGATTTTCTCTATGACAAAGGGATTTTTAATCCTCAACTGTTTTGCATATAAAGCTCTTCAAAACAGGTTCTAATGAATTTATCTCTATTCAGAAAAGTTTTCCTTCTTTTTCTTCTTGCTCAAGTAGAGAGGAATAATTTTGCTTGCTTAAAAATTATAAGAATAAAAATCTAATGCAGAGAGTAAACTTGGAAAAAATTGGGAAGTTGAAAGTTTTAGAAAGATCCTGGTGACACCAACCAGAAGATTATTATTAGAAACTTTTATGGATTCTTAACAATTGCACATCACAACCTATAACCTCAGTGGGTTGGAGACATTCACTAGACCTCAGAGAAGAGGTTCAATTAACATCTTGCCTGAAATGCCTTAGGAAATTTTAAGCAAATAAAGACATAAGGTACAAAAAAAAGTGTCATTCAGCTTTTGTGGCACTGGTCTTCGTAAATCTTATCCATTAAATAATAATAATAAAACAGGTCAAAAACCTGGAAAGGGTTTAAGAAAGAAGGGCAGAATTTGGAAAAATCACCAAAAATTGAATGTGTATGTATACCTTTTATTTTCTTCCCTTCTAGTTCATTAAATTATATATATATTTATATATATATTTATATATATTGATATATATATTTTCTAAGAGAAGATGAAGAAGTGATCGATTCACAGACTGATCAATTCACATCAGTGGCTCCATCAGGAAGAGAGATTTTTAATCCAGTAAGAACACCTATCTTATATAACAGAATAAACCAATCATTGTGTCAAGTGATTGGAAGCAAAAGCTAAAGAGATACATATTAGAAATATGGGACAAAAGTTGAAGGAGAAGATAATTCATCAGGAAAACTGTTTGACTTGGAATATGGTGAGTTTTTAAAATCAGGACAGGCTGATTTTCTGGAAGGGATGTGTTGGAGATTTTTAGGCAAGAAAACGGAAGTGTAGAAAACGGATCTGCTAAGATAACTGGCTTCACTTCATGAGTACCCAGTGATGCTTCCTGAGGGTTTGTACACCTTTAGCTCATGTGCAACTTAGTGGCTATAAGCCAAGACTGAGCTGAAGTGACACAGTAATGTGACTACAGGGTATAAGCAAAGGTCTGTGAAGGCTTGACAGAAAAAAAAAGTAAAAAATAAATCCCCAGAAAACGGTTTTAATTCTAACTCAAAACACAAAAATAGGAAGCTCATGATATTAAATGTTGGCTGGCTATGAGGAGAGCATGAAGAGCATAAGGCTGACCCACTTACACAATCTGGTATGAAGCATGTCTGTCCTTGAGAGTTTACCAAGTCTAACGCTTGGGGCAAGGTGTTGTGACAAGTGTGTGATTAAAATGTACCACCAGTTAGGGGGTGTTTAATAAATACCTGATGAAAATAAAATGATAAACCCAAGCCATAGAAGCCGATTTTTTGTATATGAGGAGAATGATTCCTTACAGCAGATGACTGGGGTGCAGGAAGCTGGGTCTGCTGCATGTGGCTGAGTCACCAATGGACCATGTTACTTTGTGCTTCCAAGTACATGAGTATTTGAATGACATGAGTCATTCTTTCCAGAGATGTTTGTGACTGTTGGACCTTAGAGGAGCACTCAATACGGGTTTTGTCAGCATCACAGGACCACAGAGCAGTGCAGGCAAAAGGCTTGGGATTGGGAAAGTTTCTGGGAGAACACCCTCTGACTGGAAGGTTTATTAATTTATGAGAAAATTGTAAAGACTTTCATTGTTAGTTGCCACAGAACTTGCAGTTCATGGAGACCTGAGAGAAGCAGCACTAGGTGAACTCTGTCCAGGATGGAAATTAAGTCATAATCTTAATGATAATAAAATACTAATTACATCTGGAGCAGCATTTTAATAATGATAATTCAGATTATGTTAATGCACCATTCTCTTTAAACATGCTAACTACCTGTTCAAATTGTAGAAGGTCGATGTAATGTGTGGCTGGCTCTCATTAATTTTTTTCTTATATGCTGTAACTGTTCACTGTCTTGGCTGAAGTCCATTTTCCTTCTTCAATCAGCAGTTTACATTTTAAATTCATTCATTAAGTAATAAAAAAATCTTTAATTAAAAAAGTAATTTATTCTTAATGGCTTCAGGTCCTATAAACTGACAAAAAGTATTGCTTTAACCCATTTATTAAAGTCTGAGTGACACGTTATCTCCCAAGAGTGCTGAAGATGATATGTTCGTTACCAGTTTTGTTTACTCAGCACACACAGAGGACTCATGACTCTGTGGAGATGCCGATGTCTTTTATTACTTAGAGGCTGATTAGAAGATCTGCTTGGTGACTGAATGCACTTGAATTATATTTGATAGCAGTTTGATTAACACCTTCTTCAGCTCTGATAAGAAATGGCCAGGATAAGAGTTAATGCTTTAAAGGAATTCCTTAGGTGCAATAGCTGAGTTTCTAGATGCTGTTTGTCAGAAGCTGAGGGAAAGGGGAGAGCAAGAAAAGTTGCTTTGCCTACATGGGTCTGTCTTTTGCCAGATCTAAAGGAAGAAAGAATTGCTGTGAAAGATGGACTGTAAGTATGCTAAAATTAGCTGGGATATAATACAGCATGGTCTTATCCTGTTCCTTTCATGTCCAGGTTTAACGCTTTCAGTGCCAAGTCAATAATCACAGAATCACAGAATCACAGAATCCTAGGGGTTGGAAGGGACCTTGAAAGATCATCCAGTCCAACCCCCCTGCCAGAGCAGGGTCACCTAGAGTACATCACACAGGAACACATCCAGGCAATAATGCACTAGTTTTGCATAGCAAGGTGGGGAAGAAATGGGGAAGGGAGGAAATAAATTTGACTTACAGCCATATTTTCCCCCAGGGTTTGATTCAAAGTTCAGTCAATGGAAGATGTGCTATTGGTTTGGAATTGGGCCCTATATCATCCTGGGATACAGTGTTTTGTAACATGCAGAATAGATATTCTGCAGATCCTGCTGAATTAGGCTTTATTTCTACTTAAATAGACCACAAACTCGCCAGGCAGAATTGCAAATTCTGCATTCAGAGTATGAATTCTTGTACTTGTCTCTCAGGACTGGCAACAAGAAAGTAGACAGAGAAACCCTATACAACCTTTGTCTAGCTCTGTGGTCTGTAAGAGGTAATATGTATTTTGAGATTGTCTTGCAAGTGAAATGAACCAGGTATATGTACACAAAACTTGTATTCTGAAGAAAATCTAGACCTTATTTGGCTTGTATTGGAAGAAAAGTCAGGTTGAATGTCTGATACGTGTTCTGTATGAAGACAAGAATGCCTTCCTCAGTGTTCTGTGCAAAGGTACAATCAAGCCAAATTTAGTATATTTGCAGATATTCTTCTGTCAGACTGGGAGAAATGATGATTTTTAATGGTTGTTGTTGATTTTAAATTTCCAATCACTCTTTTTAAGTATGATTTGTCTATTTTCAGGTTCACAGAAAGGATCCCAGTAACACTCACAGAAGTTCAATGTTTATAGAAAATCAGTGTGCATGTAGATCACATCACAAGTGAATACTTAGGAAACAGCAGCTCATGATGAATATAAAAAATCAGAGATTAGCTCCAGAATTGCTCATCTGAATTCAAAAGTAAAATGTTGTAAATAACCATTACAACTGTTATGCATTTAGCAAAGCTTCAACAATTATCTGTTTCATGAATTGGGCCTTCTCAGCATTTTGAGAAAAAGAGATGGAGAAAAAAGGCAGTGAGCAAGCGCAGTAGTAATTTGCCAGGAATTTTTCTTCATTGGCAGAGGGTGTAATGATAAGACAAGTGTAATGATAATTTCTGATGCCATAAAATCAACTGCATTGCCTGGGCTGTTTTGAAGATCAAGATTTTGCACTGTCTGTCCAGGTTGTCCTGGTTGAAGTACTCCAGCAAGTTCTGGGACTGGTGTGCTTCAACTGATGTAGGTTGTAATACTAGAAACCTGGTAACAAAATGTTCTGCACAATTACCTAATTGCTGTGGAAGCTGCTTTCTGAATTTAAAGTGTCCTTTTCACTGCAAAGTTTGCACATTATCAGATAGTCTCACTTTGAGGGAATATTTGCAGGACCTCACTCGACTTCCCAAGGGAAAGGATTATTCTGACATAGTACTTTGTATCAAATTAATCTGACTCTCAAGACCTGATGAAAAATGCATAAGAAATAAGCAGAGAAAAGAGAATTTTCTAATGTATTTTAGCTCTCTATTCAATGGTTTTCATGCTTTTCTTGAATTCAAATTTGCATATAAAAGAACTCAATTCCTTTAGTGTATAGGAAACTGAGACATGTAAATATACAGCTTCATTTTCAATAGACCTGACCCAAAAGCTCTCAATTCAAAGAAGGAACAATTATTTCAGCTGAAAACTAGAAATGGAAGCTGACTCTTAAACAGTGCATGTCTGATCATCTCTATTATCCCTCCCACTCCTCCTACCTCACAGTGTCTCTTATAGCACCTTAGAACACAATTGCATCTATCTCTCTGGCTGTTGGCTCTGACAACTCATTTCAGCATTAGTTTTGTATAAAAGACATTTTTTTCTAGTCTTTACCCCACCTTCACTATCCTCTTCCATATTTCAAAACTTCAGGAGCATATTGGATTTTTCGTCATATATCCACACTATCTGATTTTGATGGTGGCGTCACCAAAGATGCCATGATGTGTTGTACTGAAGAAGTATGAAACTTTCTTTTTTTCTTTTCTGAACCAAAATAATTTTTTGCTTTCTTATCAAGAACTGATCAAATGGTAGTGCAACTTCAAGTTGCTATGGAAACCAAACTACCAGAAAGTAAAGCTACTTTAGAGATTAAATTTTCAAATTTCAGACTATATATGCCCTTATAGTTTCAAACATTGGATAACTTGCTTAATGACCACCGATTGTGAAACATACTTAATGCATACGGACATATTCAGATCAAAGAGCCAATTGTCGCTGAGGTCTATAAAGATAAAAACACAGTATTTATCATTATCATTAGAAATAAAAAGTAGTAATATTTTCTTTGCTAAAGTGTGCTTATGCTCTTCATAAACTGAATTCAATACTAACTGTAGCGAAATAGATAAGGAGAAATAAAACACTTTTATTACAATATTCCCCAAGATTTCGCATGGTCATGAAATAGTAAAATTTAATATATAAATAGTAAAAAAAACCCCAATTTCCCACTTTCTTGTCTGCCAGTGTTCAAAATCCATCTTACAAAGAAGTTTAGGCAGTATTGTCTTGGGTGAACTGTAAATATTTTGCAATCATTTCTTTTTCCAAAAAATACATTTCGAACTAGTCTTCCAACCAACAGAAATTGTCATGGAGAAAAAAACAAAACATAAACCAAACAAAGTCAGATACTGGATATTTTGCCTGTTTTCTGTAAATCATATAGAGAAGAACTTTCTAGTTAGCTGTAGAAGGCTGGAAGATCTCCATAGACATTTCCAATTTGTTCAAGAACAGAATTTACCAAGTTAACCTCCTGACTAATACAAGGTGATATAGCTCAGTAGCTCTGTATATCTTCAGGGATTTGTACCAAGTGAGTTACTGGACCAAAGACTCAGTTTAAGGACAATTTACAAAAAAATACTGACGATTGTGTCATTATGAATTAGTTCAGTGCAGCAATTTGGACACATCATTTGGACTGGACACAAAGACCTCGTATTTCTGCATTTCAACTGGGGAAAAAGCTAATTATACTTAGGGTTGCATCTGTGGTTGTCCACCTATGTCCAGTTAAATTAGGTTGAAGGCTTTTCTGTTTGTTTGGTTTTTTGGTTGGTTGTTTTTTTATGTTGTGCAATACGGTCAAATCTTGGTGGCAGGAAGTTACAAGAGAGAAACCCCTTAGCAGAGTGATAGAACTCAAAAACATGAGTTGTTGCCTTCCTTTGAACTTCTAAGCTCTATTGTCTTGAGCACGGTTTCATGGAGATGAACAACAGGAATATTTTGATTATTTGTCACATACATATGAAATGTCCCACCTAACTTCTGCTGTCTACAGGCTAAGTGTTTGGACTATGCTGATCATTGAACACTAGTTACCTGAGACAAACACCTGCAGAGATTGATTTATTATATCCCCAAAATATCCAAGATAGGTGAGATGTATCATGTCCTGAATGGCTCACTCTATTAAATACAAAGGGAACTCAGACAACAACTAAAATGAGATGTTAGCTTTTAGGCAAACAATTTTGCTGAGATGAATCCCACCTGTGGTAGGAGACAAATCCCAATTAATCTCAAGGAAATGGAGGGAACAGCATCTCAGAGACTGTGGGATGTGCAGAAAACTTGCTTTTTCACAGCAGTCAAGATACCAAGAATGTATCGGGCATGCAAAGACACCTAAGGATACAGATGGAGTCTCTAGGATGCTTCAGGAAAGGGGGTACACAAATTCAAAACAGTTAGAGGCAAAAGGACATTTGGGAGTTGATGCTTCCCGTCTCCTACTGATTCCTGTGCTTGAACACATAGCTCAGTGCAGAAAGATTTACTGTCTCTCAGACCATGCTGTGTGCCAAGCTGAACACTAAGCAGTGGCATACACACTACCTAGTTTAAAACCAGCAGGAGTGCCTTTACACAGCAGTGCACTCTGTAGGGTAAGTACGCTCTGTGTCACTCCATGCATTAATGTTCTTCAAGGAAACAGTATCATCAGACTTCCCTGCAGAGGAGCAATCAAGCATACAACAGGCAAGGTGGGACCAAAAGGGAGAATACAAAAGATCTGCAGCTATTTCACTGGTTGAATCTGGTAATACACCTCTTATCTATCCCAGAGGAGGTAAAACAGCAATACTTTGCCAGGGTATGAGAATAAAAAAAGTATTTGAGAACTGCAGCATTTATTTTAGGTTATCAGCAAAACTACTCAGATTTAGTGTGGTGGAGCTTGAATCCTCGTTCACTTACTCCCCTTCTTAGACTTAGTCTGAGGCATTGAGTCTTTCCACAGGATAAGATCTCTGGAGTGATGCTAGTGTCCCACTGATTCAAACCATATAGCTCCAGGCACAGCTTCATCCTTGCAAAATCAGATTTCTGTTTCTTCTCTCCCTATCACAACTCCTTGTTTGTCTTTTTCTTCCCACAGCATTTATCACCTGACCTCATGGCCTGTTCTGTGTTTTCCTTTTTAAGGTTTCATCTTCCTTCTCTTCACGGATAGCTTTTGTGCCCATCACATGCAAAGACTGCCTAGGGGTGAGATAAGAGGTGAGGCTCTTTATTGCAAGCATTGAATCCAACTAAAGGTAAATTATCAAAATATGACAGATTTGCCAGTGTATTTAAGATTAATTCTGAACATTGCCAAGGGCCTTGCAATTAATTTCTTCATGTCTCCACCTGCAGTTCGTTAGCAATGCACCTGGTTCCAGCATTAGAGGGATGCAGATTCATATTAGAAGTTGTCATGCAGTGGTGTAGGCACATGAATTTTTCACACAGATGCTTCTATGGTTGGATGATTATTTCAGCAGAAATACTGGCTTCATCACTAGTATGTTAAATAGGCTGCAGACATTTGCAAAACCTTGCTTGACAGAGGAAAAAAAGTGAGCACATGCTGCAGTCTGTCACATCTAAATGACAGCCATGTAAGAATTATTGCCATGTAACAATATAGCTTAAATATGGTCTCAGAAGCCTGACTGAAATGATCACACTGTAACTACCATTGGTGGTAAAAATGAACTGAAGCAGGGACTGGGGAAATGTCAGACATGACTTGGAAGCTGCTTGCTGACCCTATAGGGAGTTTGGACTGTTTTTGTTCTGGTTTTGTGCAGCACATAGGCCATGGTCCACTCCCTTGTGGTACCCCGGGGGTGAATAATAGGGTCAGAAAATCAAAGACTGAGAAAAAAGGCATGAGTTGGATCTAAACACTCAAAGAGATAGAGTGGTACGAAGGGGTGAGTGGGTCTTGTTCATCGGATGTGCTAGAGGAATTAAATAAATGGAAAGACTGAATATACAAGCTGCTTAGGTGTAACATTGGAGGTATTTCATGTTTCTACACTCTCAACCCACTTTTTCTTCTCTTCTTCTATTATTTTCCAAATAAAAAATGAAGTACTCTAACTACCAACCCCTGTGTTAGCATTGTGTTATATTCACGTCGATGAAAAAACTGCACCCAGCTAAACCATGAATTCATTCTTTTCTTTATTTCCTGATAAAAATCAAGATCGTTTGATCCGTGATTCAAGGTCAGAATTGACACTGCACTTCCAGAGGGCATGGTTATTGATCACTGGAGGATGTTCTTTGTAAACAAACCTTAGTAGATCAAGTCAATATCCACTTCAGCCCTTTCACACTCTAATGTTGTTTTCGTCAGAATTTGAACCAAGTTGAAACAAGGCTCCTTTCTATCTTTTTATAAAGGAAAGTTGTTGGGTAGTTTTTTTTTATGTCTTTCCAAAATAATCCCAAAAGTTTAACATGGTTTCATTGTTGTGGTTGTTTTTCTTTGTTCACATTTGCAAAAAAACCCCTTTTTCCTATTTATATTTACCTAATTTTGGAGAGTCTCATAGCTGTACTCTCTGCTTTAGACTCACTATATGGATAACAGAGAAAATCAGGCAAAACTAGGGTATAATTCAGCCCAACTCAAAGACTCTTTACCTCTACCTGCCTTCACTGAAAGTATAAAAAGCCTGAATTCTACAGCTCCTCTGTAGTACAAGGGATCTCTTAATTTTAATACTTGGCATTTCTGAAGTAAGTTTTGTATTTCTCCTTTCTGCTGTTAAGAAATTATCTGTTAACTGGAAAGTGAAGCCCACAGCTGGCATTCAATAGAGCAGACTTAGTACAAAAGACAATGCCTGAGATGGCGGATGTGGGTGAGTCTCAAAATTCTTATTTTAAAGTTGATTTCTCTCTAGCTTCAACTTCTCAAATACAACTCCTTTACGTACAAGCTACACTATTCTCCAAGGTTTTCATATTTCACAGAAAATTGGCTGCCTTTTAAATCTAAAAGGAATTTTATTACCTTTTAATTAAAATTAGTTTTGGTTCTATTTTAAAAGGAAGTTTGTTATGTTTCATCTGGATACATAACAATACAAGAAAACATGATAACTTACAGGGCTTCTGGAGTGGCCAGAGAAATTACCACTACTGTGTGCCAAAAGCATTCTATTTTTGTGCTGACATAGCAAAGATTTCAGTTTCAGTCACCTGCTCACATTGCGTGTAGGAGTAGCTGGAACACAAATACACCTTCATATGGCTGTACTTATATCAAGACACAAGCCCTTCTGGTTAGGCTCCAATTAATTCCTGGCACTAGACCTCAAACTGAGCTGTCCCAGGCAGATGCAGTTAAAACTTGGCTTTTGTTATTGCTCAGCAACAGTAGTCACAGATTTACCAGACAGGACCACAGAGCTGTACTCCTCCTCCTCTCCTGTTATATGACAGGGAAGGAGCTATAGAGCCTTATTATCACTGTGTTTCCATCCAAACGCAGACAGTTGAAGTGGAAAACACATGTTGCTTGACAATTAGTACAAATCTGAGGCTGAGCTTGCTTCATGGTAATTAGTCTGGGCATGGTGGTTATTGAAATATTCAGAAAGTCATGAGTTGCATTCATCCACCCTAAATGTTTCACAGATTTCTGAGCACAAGCATCATTTGATTAAATAATTGTTCAAGATGACTATTCTCTAAAAGGATTTCCATGAGAATGTCTAGACTCCAAATAAAAAAATTTCAATCATTTTGTTGGCCAGCAAAAATCGACAATAGACTTAGAAGACATCAATGAACAGCAAAAGAAAACATGTAAGACCTCCTAATACAACAGATGAAAAAACTCTATGCCAGTTAATTGTTCGAGTTATTAAATGAATATTTATAAACAACCAGAACTTAAAAGATGTTTAGGATCAGTTCAGAAAGGGATCAAATAAAATTAATCAATTTAAACAAAAATGACATACCCCAGTATGATGGAGTTATTTCTTCTTTACAATGCTGTACTAAAACAAGACCATAATTTGAGCTGATTCTGCAGATTTGTGCTCTGGAAATCTCTATTTAAAATGTGGACAAAGCAGTGTATACATAATTTAGGGATGATGGGGGTCAAAACAACTGTGTTTATACTCTCTCACACCTCTATATTTAAGGTGAATGAAAGAAAATCACATGACAAATTGTAGAATTTGACTTGGAAAATATAAAATAATTTTTTAAAAAGTTGAAATAATGTAAATCAAGACTACCAGCTCTGAGAGAGAAATATAAAATATCTGCCATTTTTGAAGGGCCATAAATGCATGAAATTCAGGCAGACTGAAGACACTTTCTGGGAATGTATACACTGCTATGCCCTTTGAGAAGCACGATAGTAGGTGATTATAAGGTAAAATAGGGGAGTTGTTAGGAGGAAGGAAAGCTTTTTTCAAGAGAAATATGTCTGAACTCAGGGGGTGGCTTACCTTTGTGGAGAAGGTGAACACAAAGAGAGCTTTGAAAACTAGAAATAGGTGTAAGGTTAAATTAAAAAAAAAATAAAACACAAAGGCAAACTGAAGTTTCAAATGGCAGATTCAGCAGCTGCTGACAGTAGATACTAACCAGGATGATGGTGTAGTCCCAAGACAGCAATTGCCTCTTCTTTCTAAATGTGTTCTTGTTCTGTTTGACTAGATGGCAAAGCAACTTTTCAAACAGTGTTGTACTCAGTGGTGGATACAAGTAAACAGCCCTGACTTACTGCTGGTATACACTGCATGAATTGCCTCTGCTTGTCACTGCAGAACATCACTAGGTCACAAAGTACGCAGACTTAGCCTTTTTGTGGTTATTGAACAGATATATTTATCCACTATTTTTATCTATTCATTTATACATCATTAATTTTAAGGAAGGATATGAAGCAGGATAATGAAATTATTCTTCTATTTCCTTCTATTGTTGGTTCCAGGAAGTTCCTCTTAAGCATGAGTGGGCAGCTGGGCTAGTTTTTCAGAAGAGGGTGGCATTTACTATGAATGACCAATATGAACAAGCTCTTGGGAAAATGTGATTACTTATTTTGCAGTTCTAAAAGTAAACACTTTTCAAAATCCGTCCTGATTGTAAATGTCAAAAACTTGTTAATGAATACAAGCTTTTGTGGGGAGGAAGGAGGAACACAGGAGGATGTTTACTACGCATATTCACAGGGCTGAATTTCACCCCAAAGAGCAAATAAAGATGGCTTTGCTAAAGTTTGATTGTTATTACTATATTTCTGATTCTTAATAGTGCAATATGCCTAGAAAAATGAAAAACTAATTGGCTACATTTGATCGCTGTACCATCAATCATTCACCCACCCATCCATCCATCCATGCATTTCATGAGAGCCATTGAAATTTCTCTCAGAAGTAATAAACAAAAATACATCCTGCAATTAATTCAGGCATTGCAAGATGTCCCCTTAATTTTGCTGGGTATACTAAATCAATTATATGCTTCATTCAGTGCATTGCAAGGAGCTGGCTGGCAAGAACTTCATCTGTTATTAACTCACAGTGCAAATGAAGATAATACATTTATGCTATGAATTGTCCTCTGCTGTTGAACCTGAAAGTCAATGGGCTAGTGGAATAACTGGTTCCTTTTAAAATACACTAGCTATATTCCATTCTTTACTGTGTTTTATCTTGTGGAAGAAAAACTTCTGTCTCTGTTTCAGGCAAAACTTGTTCTTTGTGTCCAAGAAATGTCACTGTTTTTCAGGTAACAATTTTTCTAGATGCAAATTACACTAAGATAGCTGACAAATTTAATTTCTATAAGTGCATATAACAACACTGCACTTATCAAAATTGGTTCTAAACATGGACTTTGCGGAGCCTCCTTTGGTTTCTTTTTAAGCTATGTTTCCTGAGTTGATAAAGGTGGTGTGGAATATTCTAGGGTGCAAGTTTTTGTTTTTTTTCATGGCACTTTGGATTATTTTTTTTTTATTTTTTTATCAAAGTTCAGTGTTGAATTACATCAGGTTTCTGTTATGTCAATTATTTTTGGTTTCAGACGTTTCAGGATAACTGCTTGGAAGTGTCTTAATCCTGGTGCTGAATCCACACTCCAAATGACTATGCATGTACTTCAAATGAAAAGAAAGGATATGCTAGAAAAATGCTCGTTGCTTGCTTTCTGATTCGCTTTGCCATCACTACTGTATCAGTCACTACTTCATGATTCCAAATGTTATCAAATTATTTTAGTATGCCAATTAGCTGATGGGACAAAATCATAACAATGATAGATTAAAAAAAATGTAACTTTATTACATATTAATGATCAGTTACATCAGTAAAGGACAAACTGGGCTTTTAATGCAATTTGGGACACAAAGACTGCTCCAGCATACATGTCTAAAAGATAAATATTTAAGTTCAAACTAGTCACTTGTAGACTATCCTAACAGTTAATGGAACAAGTACCTCCAAAAGGCAGTTCATAATGCTGTAATGGATCATATCTTTCTCCATGGAATAAAGGATGAACAGAGAACGTCTAGATATTTAACTTTTAAATATCTAAAATTTGTTGAGATAAATTCTAACCGAAATGTCAATGTCATCTCTTTCTATGAGAATAGTATTTTTACCCATTTAATTAATGCAATATTGTAAAAGTGGTATGTCATAAGTTGCAAAAAAAGTGTGATTTATTATATTCAGTACTAAAGCTGAGAAGGGAAATAGATATTAGAACATGGGAAAAACTGTTAACATGTTTTTAAGTATTGAATTGGCATATAACTATGTATATCTTCATATTTTCTTCGTGCTCTACATGCAACTGAACCTGACCAAAATGTACAACTGCCCCTACTTAGCATACTCCATTTTAGGAGATAAAGTTTTCATACCATCAGTAATAGAGCATGATTCAGCCCAGGAGACTTGTTTTCAGATCTGGTGTATGATAAAGTAAGCCTAGGTTTTCTAGAAGTGTATTTGCTGGTAACTGCAAATCTGTCAGTGAACATGATCTGCACTTTGTGTTTGTAATAAAAAACCTCAAAACAACTTAATATTACATGGTTTCTTGACGTGTGAGTGTGTGTGCATATGCATACACATGGTATATATGCCTTCCACATCTCCACAAAACAGTAAAAAAAGCATTGTATGAGGGTCTTCCTGTCAGCTGCAACATGGAGTGTAATATCCTCTTCATCACAGACTTTGATTTTGCTAAAATCAATGGCCAAAGTGATATCACCTTCACTGGAAATTAGATTTATTTCCACAGATCCAGATTCTCACCGTTTCCAACAAGTTCTTCATTATGGTTTCTGCAGACCTATGTATGAGAGTATTATCTCATTCATAATTTTTTTTCCAGATGGACAAAAAGAAACATGAAGCTTTGCAGGGCACTTTTTGGAGGTTCAGCAAACCAGTCAGAGCAATTCCAATGAATGGCTTGCGTAGTGCACTGAACAAATAAAGACAGACAAATCTCCACAACTCTTAATTTCAGGTCATGACATTTGATGTCTAACTCCATATGCCAGACAAACTGCATATTGTGCACATACTGCAGCGTAAGTACAAGAGGAATGGTATGTGACAAAGTGCTTATTTGCCAGGATTTTTGAAGTAGAAATATAGGATCCCTTTGTAGGAACTGCAAACAAGAAGAGGAGAGAGGGTATTTGTCAGGAAGACACTCTGAGTCTGCCCAGTCTTGCCTTTGTCTCCCTTGGCATTCCTGGTGCTCAGCTAAGGTTCTGTTTTGTGATGTTGGGCTCAGGGTCTTTATTTAGTACTAGAAATAACAGCCTGGGCTTTTTCTGCAGCCATAAGGTTGCGTTAATGTAAAATCACTGGAAATGCAGTGAAGAAACAATGAGTTGTCATCTGTTTTTTTAAACATGAATGATTTTTTTCCCTCTCCCAGAAAAATGCGATTGCAAATTAGCAGGCGGGGTTCTGTTGCCTAAATACGAGTGTGTATTACTATTTCAGATGCCATAAATGAACAGATGTACTCCAAAAGTGCCTGGATCTTCCATAAGCCCTCTGTCATGTCTGTCAGCCCTTTCTGCATATTTTAGATACCCTGCAGTTTATCAGATGTCCATAGTTCCCTGTGTTTACAGAACTGACTGTTATTGATGATGGAAAAAACAACATCACACACATAAAAAAACAGCTCATCTTTTTGCTGAAGTTCTGTATATTTAACTCAAAGAGCTAGAGCTGCTGAAATCTGGTGCCTGACCTAATATGCAAATAATACCTTGGACAATTAAGGGCTATTGGGATTTCTCCCAGTTTGAATAGTTATACACAGCCTTCAAAAAGAGGTCCTGGTTATTAAACATGATCAAAAAGTTGTATAAACAACTCAGAAAGGTTTTGTGTTACCTTTAGGGAAAGTGGTGGAAAAGTAGGTCAACCAAGCAGAGCAGCCAGGGGAGAGAGGAAAGTGTGACTGTTATCAACATAGACAAGCTTTGGAGCTTGTTACAAGGTAGTGTACTCAAGCCTTTGAAGTGATTGTTTATGTTTTTCAGTTTTTAAATAGACAGATGGAATGGGCCTTATTTTCAGGAGATATAAACCAGATCCCTTCTCTTTAATCTGGTTCACACCGACTTCGACCTTCAGGACATGTGAAAAGTGTGGTCACAGTAGATTTGTCTGTGGGTATCAGAGTGGTCCTCCATTCGGCAGCAGACAGGACTGACTGACAGGTGATTTGTTTCTCTTCCATTGACTTGCTGAGAGGGTTAGTTCCTGGGGCAGGCAAAACAGGCAGCTGTGTACTGCAATAGGCAGATGGAGGCAAGGAAAGAATAAAGCTTTCCTGTGTGTTTTGCCTCTAGGAGGACCTTGGAAATAGAGACAGTCTTGTGATAATGTGAACAAGTAACAAGATGACAGCTATAGCCCTTTCCAAAAGCACTAGTTACCCTTTCCCCCTCAGCCATAACCTATCTGCCATATCCCTCACTTATCCCCTAGTACAGACCCAGGCTAGACCCAGATTGTTACTTCTGTGGCAACAAAATTTAAGCTGAGAAGATCTGCATCAGTTTTACCTGGGCTGGAGCTGGAAGCTGTGCTGCCTGCAATGAGCCTTCTTCAGGTTGCTCAGCCTTTCTGCAAATCCAGTTATTTTTGTTCAGCAACTGAAACTTGTGCCTGAGTGCTCAATAAGAATAGTCTGGTTTTTGACTTGGACTTTCCACAATTGTAACATAGGGAGAGTCACACATACCAGTTTTACAAAGCTTTTTGAAATCTACAAAAGACAGCTTGCCACAAGGTATAGAAATCTCAAATTAAGGGTTGAAATCCCAAGATCAGAATTTTTTGGCATGTCCTAGTACAATAATTTCCCATGAAACTTTTCTATTTTAGCTAAAGTACATTTTCCCCTAGGAAAGTATATTTTGACAGTTTTACAGTTTTTGCTTGAGAATGGGCTGAAAAATATTTGACCAAGTAATATCAAGTTTTTAGGCCAATATTAACATTACAGTGCTGCAGAGAACTGACAAAGAAGCCAAATTAGCAGATAGAATCCTTTGGTTAATACGTTATCTGGATCTAACACCATCAATCAGTTGGACAGATAGAAGTTGTACTCACTGACATTTCCAAATGCTCATGAGAAACATTGTCCTTAAGAGCACTCTGCCTAGTTTTTAAACAACTCATGTTTAGTGCTGCATATACTGACAGCTCACCTGATCTGGCTTTTCCAGTTCCAAAGAAAAGACAGGACAAGGTCTCCAGCAACCTGGATCACCTGGGAGTGTCAGATCTGTCCCCCTGCTCTTGTGAGAACCCATTTGGCACGGGGGTTGAAACGAGATGATCTTTAAGGTCCCTTCCAACCCAAACCATTCTGTGATTCTATGAACCTGCTCTCATTGACCCTGCCTTGAGTAGAGCTGGCTTTTCGTTGGACTGGATGGTCTCCAGTGGTCCCTTCCAGCCTCAACTCATCCTTGATTCTGTGAAAATCAATCTCATAACTGTTTATGCTCTAGGAAGTTATGTTGTGTTCTTATGGAAATACAACTATTTTTTGATTGAAAGTAAGAAAAGAAATACAATAACCTCAGAAAGTATCATAATTGTTTTGCCAATAACTGTCTTTAAAGACAGAAGATGTTGACGAAGTGGGTATTGGGTCTGTAAAAGTTTATTTCATGTTTTTTTGAAAGTTACCAATGAAATAGCTGGCATTAGAGGTTCATATTATTGAAAGATGTATTTCTATGTCATTTCTTGTTGTCTTTCTCCTTGTAAAAAATTCTTTCAAGCCTGCACCACTGGACAACTGTGTTTACCAAAGCTGAACTCATGGAATGAGGTGAGACCTGGTTAGGTAAGTCCAAAACCAAAAGATGTTTCAAATTTCATAGAATTATAAAGTCATAAAATTGTTTTGGTTGGAAAAGACCTTCAAGATCATCGAGTCCAACCATTGACATACCTCTGTCTAGTCTGGTGCTAAACCACATCCCTCAGCACCACATTTACATGTGACACCACCACTTCCCTAGGCAGCCTGTTCCAGTGCCTGACAACCCTTTCAGTGAAGTTTCTTCTAATAATCAACCTAAACCTCCCCTGGTGCAACTTGAAGCCATTTCCTCTCATCCTATCACTTGTTACTAAGGAGAAGAGACCGACCCCCCCCTCACTACAACCTCCTTTCAGGCAGTTGTAGAGAGTGATGAGGTCTCCCCTCAGCCTTCTCCAGACTAAACAACCCCAGTTCTCTCAGATGCCCCTCATAACACTTTACAATACCAATATTTAGTCATTTAATCAATGGTCTTTAAAAGTTTCTAATATTTGATTAGGACGTACACACAACCTCATGTTTGAAAGAGCCAGATTTCTCAGTGAGGAACTCACCTTTTGTTTTGTTTTGGATTTCTTTTTTTTGTTTGTTTTTTAACAATTCTGTCTTTTTAAGCTGTAGGTATGACCTAGAGGGGGACATTGAATGTCTTATTTGCTTCTGAATATGTCAGCATTTTAGATGGACAGTTAGCTCTGTTATTAACAGTTAAGTTAAAAGATTGTAGTTCCAAATGTACTGTGGCCAATCAGTAATCAAGAAGTGCAAAAAAGCTGTTAGGGAAAGCAGATAAATGTGCAAGTGCTAAAAGTCAAAGCAAATACATTTCTTCATAGCTGCTTCTAGGGAGACATTGAAGGTAGAACATCTGTTTCACTAATTGATTGGGTGCCAGGGCTGATGTATTGGTTTAATGTAGTTCTTATTAACAACTTGCAGAGACCAGCAAACTTTGCAACCTTCTAACAGGAAAACATTTTGAAAATTCAAAAGAATACTAAAGGCAGCAAAAATGTCATTTGAAATAAATGGAAAGCTCCTAACTTTAAAAAAAAATAAATAAAAATAAGAAACCGTAAAAATCAGGTTGTCACATTTGTTTGAACTACAGAATCTTCGAACTCCTAGGTAAACTGAAAAACATCCAAGTTAAGAGTAGAGGAACACTTTGCAGGTTTATCTTTTATAAATGGAAGTACAGGACAGTACCACAGAGACAACCTGACATAGTTCGTATCAGCCATTGGAATGTGTGATAATGCTGAAAATGTTCAAAATAATCCCTCGTTCTTTAGTCATTGAAAGGATTCCAATAGTACAGCCTCTCCCCCCCTCCTTTTTCTTTTGTCTTTCCCTTCCCCTAACTATTCTGTCAGGAACAATAGCTCTAAATGCTGTTCTTCTCTGGTAGGAATTGCACAGCTTTCAGCCAAATAAAACCACTGTCTACACAGCCTGAGCCCATGGTCAGTTAACATGCTTTTACTCAGTATTACTTCAATGCTGGGTGCTCCTCAGACTGTTTCAGCACCTAGGTTTCCCAGTACTGTACCAATCCTTTAAAATCCTTCGGTCCTGAAAGCTGAGGGGGTGCCCCAATACGTGGTCATCCTGCTGTTTTTATCTTCACAGTAGCAGCAGCTATGTTCCCCTCCTTTCGATTGCAATTCTGAGCTGGGGAATTTTGCTTATTATAGGTTTCCATTAACTATCCTTCTTTTAATGATGATCTGCTTAGGAGTGCTCTGGAGACATCTTTCAGCAAATCAAACAGTGAATTATATAATATCACACCACTTATTTATCTATATTTTAAGAGCCGGACTATTAAAAAGCTAAAGCATGTGCTTATAGTTTGAGCATACTTTGCTCTACTGAGATAATATTTACCTTACTGGTCTTTCTGATAAGGTAAGCAACTCAATCATGTTGGACATGACAACCAGACTGATCGATTGCATTTTGGCAAAGTATAATATCTGTGCAGAAATTTAAGAGGCAACAGGAAGCCAGACCCATGTCTTTTGTATGTAAACTCTGATCTCTACCTGATTCTGCTCCTCATCTATTGTGGAGGAATGAATGTTGTAGTGGCTAAAATGGGTTTCCAGGTTTTCTGAAGTCTCCTAAGCAAGGGACAAAAATGATACCTGAACACAAAGAATTCTGAAATGAGTCTTAAACAGGTAAAATCGTTACGTGATCATGGGCACAGGGGTGAGTTTCACCATATGCAAGCTTTTTATTTATGTTTTGTCTTCAAGTCAGTGAAATATAAGAAAAAATAGAATGGTAGGCTTTAAAAAAAAGTAATTTAATCATCCCAGGAAAAGTATAGGCAACTAAAGCTATCAAAGTTCTCCTTTAGTTCATTTAGAAGAATTTATGCATGTTCTGAAATTACCTACATTTCAGTATGCAAACAAATACATATAGTAATAAAAAAATCTAGGACATATTAAATTGAATCTCCCATGTATATAAATAAACATTAAATTTCTACTACCATGCTATCAGTCAGGTTGGTCTACAGATATGGTATTTATACCCAAAGGAATTACTATTGCTTCTCTGAGACTTTGTAAATCACTCACAGGAGAGAAGATTAAGCAAGAAAGCAAGAACGTTATCAGTGCCTTGCATGTGATTTTGGTAGAAATACATACAATACTTACATTGATCTAATTTCTGTTTAAGTAAACATATTTCTTTTAGGTGGAATGGCTATGCAAATTCCCCTCAGGACCACAATGACAGATACTTTATTGAAGAATCTCAAAATTAACTAAACAGAACTTTAACTGGTTCAGCATATTTCATTTCTAAGTGTCAGCTTCCCCACGTGCTGGGGTGAACCTATGGGTTTGGCACTGTACCATCACCAATTTATCCCATCTTTTTTATTTAGGAACAACAGCTCTGAATGCCACTGGCTCCATTTTCTTTTCCTTGATTTTTATTATTTATTTTTTTTATTATTATTTTTAGAGTGTATAATTCCTAATAGACGCACTCCTTGTACTCTTTCAACAATTTAATGCAGTTTGCTCTTCTAGTGTCTCAGTCCAGTGCTGAGTTTCCTGTACAGATGTATACACATGGTTAAGACAAAATAGTTTACAGTTAAATACACAGCAAGGGGTCAACATCTGCATCTCATGGTTCAAAGCTGCTCTGGAAACAAATTAAATTAGGTCTGGGATGAAGGACAGTATTTACAATATACCATTATTTCAAAAGTCAAGTCAGGTTACTAGATTAACATATTTAAGAAAGCTTAATTTCTGTAGCCAATAGAGGACAAAGGAATGATGTTCCCAGTACCTCACAAGCCACTTCCAACTTCCTATATATAGCCGGATGGGTAAGAAACACATTTGTGTCAAAACTCTCTTACAATTTTCAGGCTGACAATTTTCTTTATTACAAATTTTCCCAATAACTCTATTTGTCCTCCAGTTGTATCCTGTCCTCATTTCTTCAGTTCTCTGCCAATATGCTAATAATTACACCATCCCTTTTCATGTAGCTCATCACATACAATGGACAATTTTCTCTGTAATGGGTGTAAATACGTTTCTTTAAATTAGAGAAATATAGTAATATGGATGCGTTCAGGTTCTATTAGCAATAAATATTTTCCTCCTCTTTTGGCAGGCAATATATCCCCCTGCTCTCAGATGAATAGGCATAGTATGCACAAATTGGAAAAAAAAAGCTTAGAAAAGAAAATGTTTTTGTTTTGCTCTTAAGCCTTTTCAGTTCTATGTCTCAGGAAACATTCACTGCATTTTTAGACAATCTTATAACTGCACATGGTGGAAATAAATCAGTACAAAATACCTATTCAGGGATCATCCAATGGATGTGATAAAAACCAAACACAAGACAAAGGTAGAAAGCTAAATAAGGATGTGAATATTAATCATTCAACAGCTGAAAGACAGACATCTGTGCAGAGACCCAGCTTCTCAGCTGGTATAAATCAACAGAGACCTGTCAGAGCTGTGGTGATTTATGTCAGCTGGGGATCCAGCTTCATGTTGCTCCTAAAGTAGGAGACAAGATGTCTGTTCAAGTCTGCTCATATCACTAATGGAGGCATTTTAAAGAACAAGAGGACAATCAAGCACCAATTCCCATTTATACTCAATGGCAATTTAATATCCAATCCCCATTAATGGCTTTGAGAAATCTCTGTGCAAAGCTGCTATTTTACATTACCACATTTATGTGTTCCTAAGGATGGATAACTTTCCTGGAATGTGTTTTGTTGAGAAAAATAAGTTCTAATTGCACGTGCAATAAACCACTACCTTTAAATACTTTTTTAATTTCTTTTTTTTTTTTTTAATTTGGCCTATGAAACATAAAAGTTTGATGTTTTTGTTTGAGGAGTGGCAGCAGGTTTAGTAACAGAACTATAAGAACAATGATAAGAGTGAGAAATGCATCATCATCATCTTAATTTGATGTAACCCAGGAGGACTGCAGTGAAACACATTGTTCCTAACTGTTAATTAGTCTTCCACAGAAACAAGAAGTTAGTATGGAAACATCAGCCAAGAAAACAAAGTAATTTTACATTATGAAAAAAATGTTAATATGAACTAGAAACAGTGGCTGAGAAAATAGCTGTTATTCCCATTTATTCATATGCTCAGTTGTTTTCTATTAGTAACCAAGATATAACTATGTATTTGAGTCCTGATGATGAATAAACAATCTGTGCCTTAAGGCACATAGATGAATACACCTCTGGAGGAAGTAGTTCCTCTTCAAAGATTTGTGTTGTGCTCATTTCCACCAGGCAACTGGATTGCTTTTCATTTGGATTGTAACCTTTCATCCATAAGTGATTATGGATTGGGAGCAAATCCAAGGAAGTCAGTGAAACTGTTCCATAAGGAAAGAGTAAAATCTTAGCTTAGACAATTTGGGATGGCAGGGAGAAATAGACGTGGCAAATGTGAAGAGAATAAGGTGCATCATGTCTGCAGAAATTATGTGTGAGGCAACCAGAAATGACTGGGTAGTGTGGAAGTGATGGTAAAGGACAATTCTGGGAGGAAGATCTCTAGGTCTCTAGTTCAATTTTCATTTCTAATCAGGACTAACAAGAAAGCTAGGGCAGGTTTATAAGGACCTTGTCCAGTTGATTTCTTAAAATATCCAAGGATGGAGATGGACCCACCTCTCTGGGTACATGTTCCTGTATTTGTACAGCAGCAGAATTTATATATTTATTTTTTTTTTACCTAGCCAGAATATTTCTTTTTTGCAATTTGTACTCATCATCTCCTTTCACAGTGAGTATCTGAGAAGAGACTTTGTTGCCAGGAGGGCATTGTATTGGGTCAGATACAACCTGCTGTCCACCCTGACCCCAGGTGGTTTCCATCAGAGCTGTGTCGCCTGGCCTGTCATTCGCCAACCTGTACTGATTTATGGGCTTGTGGCATCTTGGGTGTGGAATTTCACATTTGTCTTGGTTTTTTATTTATTTATTTACTTATAATACAAAGGGATAAATTATCAACCCATTATTTCTTGTAATATATATGACATGTTAAGTTTCAGGCAGGTTGTCTAGCAGGACTTTGTAACAGAGTAATGGAATATTCAGGAGAAGAAGAATGCACTTGCAGAGTTTTTTATTATGATATGTGTGTCAAGGGCTGGATTAGAACACAAATTTAAACTTTAATCTTTCATATGCTGGCTTTGCAATAGTAGACAATCTTATAGTAGCAGAGTTCCATATTGCAAGACTTTTTGGGACAGGGATTTTCTGTTTGTACAGCTTCTAAAGCAGTGTGACTGCAAGGGAAATGCAAGTAAATGTGTGGTTAATCTTATTGTCAATGATCCTTGTGTTGTAGCATTGAGAGAAGGGAAAAGCTGTTGTCACTCATTCCATCTGCTAAAAACTCTTTTTTTTTGCCATAACTCAGACCAGATGGAAAGCTTACTGAAGCCAGAAGAATTTTTCTTTGTGTCTGGTATGAAACATCCTAGAAATATTTTAAACCAATCTTATTATAGAAAGAGCCACCCAGAAAAGGGATTCCCATAATCCTGAAAATTTCTTTTCTATTTTCTTCTTCCTAAAAATAAGAGTGAAAAATCAAATATCATTTTCTAATAGCAATGTATTTTTAGTCCTTCTGCTATCTGGAATATGATGTCAAGACCTGCATTTACTTCAGTGGTATGAGAACTTTTCTTTCTTACAATATTTCTTGATATTACTCAGAAGAATATCTTATTATATGTTATTGGTATAAAGCCATTGAAACAACCATTCCTAAAGTCCATGTATATGATGATTTATATCAAATTAATTTAATTTAATAATAAAATACTTTATTTAATTCAGCAGTAAAAATCCCAACATTAACTAGATATTCTTACTCAAATCTCCTTCTGAATTTTTTAATTGACCTTGTTTTCTTTGATAGCTCTGTGCACCTTGTAGCTCACTCTCTCCAAAATTAAAATGATGTTATTTTGAGATATAGATCAATGCTTAATGCTTTTTGAAATAGAATTTGATTTTATTTTTTCCTTAAACAAATTTTGAAAATTTTATCATGAATGATATTTTACAGATTTATACTTGTTATTTTTAACCTAGTTCATTCCCTTTTCCCTTCCTTATAGCTTTAGAGACTAAAAAGCTCTGGGGATTTGCATGAGTTTGCTGTTGTTGTAATCTGTATAACTGTAAAATACTTCTGTACTATTCAAAGGTAAATAAATCAGTTGTGCAAAGTGAATAAAAGCTACAAAACATCCAGATGGAGCTTTCAAACCATCAAAAAGGTAATCAGCATTTTGCTTAGCAACCATACTTTAATTATGCTAGTTAATCTTGGAGGTGGAAACAGAAGTAGAAGTTCTGATGCTTAACTAAAATTAATTGACTCCATAAAATATCCTTGAATAAAAGGACAGAAATAAGCTGACCTTTGGAAACTATTACACAATGTATACTTAAAATGTTTTTGTCATCTTGAAGGTGTTTGATTGATAACTTCTAGGTTTGCTGTCAGCAAGGTGTTGCAATTTTCTAATAGTTTTGATAATTTTCTTTTGAAAGGAAACAATTTTTTGGGAGGGAATAATAAGGTTCCTGCTACTTCAGGTGAAGGAAAGGTATGATTTCAAATACATGTGCAAAATGGCAATATGTTGAAAATATCAAGCTGTTAACTGACCACTCTTCCTAGCAAAATTAGTATTTCTAGAAATGTAGACTGACTTGGGGATAAACATGACTGCCAGAACAAATCTGGGCTGCCAGTCATCAGACAAAATATAAACCAATGAAGTCATCTATTGTCCTGTTATCACTAGTGGGACCAAAGAGGCACCTTCAGAGAACAAGTCCTCTCATCCCCAAAAGATGTTTAACATGGGTGAGCTGAACCACCTGTCCATGTGCCTTCTTTATTTATATATGGTGGAAATGAGGAATGAGATTCATCTGACAAAATGTGGATATCTATGTTGGTACTAAACCAGGATGATTTATCACAATCTGAAATATTCTAGAGGAATCTCTATTTAACAATCTCTCTTTCCACTGACTCAATGAACTCTGTTTGACTCCACAGCTCAGCTGTAAAGACCTCAGGATTGGTGAGATTTTTCACAGCCTCAGGGTTTCAAATGTAGTCAACTCAACTGCTAATTTGGTCAGATTGGGCTAGAGCTTCTAATTCAGAAAGATAACAAAAAATTGTATTGCAGTTTTTGGAGTTCATATGAGAAAAACTGGTATAAGCATAGTAAAAAAAAATTAAAAATCAAGTTAGTACCTTAAATAATCTTCTAAAAATGATTCCCTAGGACTTGAAGGAATAAAAACCATGAAAGACTTCTATCATCATGTATGATGACATGTCAATGTGATTATTTTTTATGTTTCCTGTTGTCTCCATGGAAAATAAATATATATGAATATAAAAACCCCTGTGTTATGGGAGCTCAAGAAATTTCTAGTGACATTGATGGTCTCTTTTACAGACAAAAAAAATAAAATAATAACACTGTAGTGGAAAATTTTATGTCTAATGGAAGCATTCAATTCAAAATAATTAATATCTGTGACATCTTGGTCCATTACTGAACTCCTGAACAGAGCTGGAAGAAGGTATCACTGGAATCAGTGAAGAAATATTGCACTAATCTGAAACTTGTTAAAAATTTATTTTAGCACCTTTAGACACTTTTATAAAGAATTTTGTGTTGCAGTTTCAGCATGAGGACTTCCTTGTGATAAGCCTGCATTCAAATCCATACTCTCTATATATGCACAGTGCAGCCATTAAGAGTTCTTGTCCCTGAGTGACCAAAGAAAAGTTAAACAAATTGACTTCTACCAATATTATGCTGATGTTCAGAAAACTTGTCAGTTTAATTTTAAAAAAAACACCTTATTCCTATGCATTTGACTGAAAGAACCTGTATGATACCAATATCATCTTCAACTGCACCATCTGTTAGCAGCTCATAATCTTACAGTAGCTAAGTGTGATGAAAACCAATTTAACAATTAATGCAGATGTCTCTTCAGAGGATTCATTGTATATCTCTCTTCAATGTTATTCACCTACAAGATTACGATGCAAAAGTCTCTTTTGGGCTGATTTTTATCCCATTCTTATGAATTTTGAACCAGGACCTGCACAAATGTTAGATCTGGATGTTAGCAGTAAAGTCATGTTAGGGGTGAATCATAGCCTCCCCTCCTCTATCTAAGAAAAATAATCATAATATTTTTCCATCCCTTGCTGAAACTTAACATCCTGCCAGGTGGCAACCACCATTTCAGAGACATATGCTTGAAAGGCAAAACGTCTATCCAGTCATCCTGAGACAACTGCCCTCACAAATGTGATTCCAGTGATAACTATACTGGATTTGGAGCTGTACAGCAAAATTAAAGTTATGGTCTCAGGGGATTTTAAAAACCACTTGGTCTGACAATAGAATCACTCTGTGCCAGCAAATGTTTTCTTTTTTCTGTTTTGTTTTGGTTTGGTTTGGTTTTTTTTTTCTCATCTAAAGTGTCCCCAAAGTATTTGGGGCATTGTTTCTTCTTATTTAAAGATGGAATTTGTAACATCGTAAGCAAAGATGCAGACATCTGGACTAGCTCTGAGCCAAAATTCTTGATGTCTTTTCTAACACACTGCTTATACTTCACATCTGTTGGAGGGTAAAAAGTAACAAAAAGCAAACTAAAGCAATACTCCCCCCCCACCCTGCTCACAAAATCATGCATCTTCTGTACGTACTGTTCCTGTTGGCCTTCACAGGCCTGAACTAAGGCAGTCAAATGGTCTCCTGGATTTAGCTGTGGTTACATTTAGACGCAGTGCTCGCTCACTTCCAAACTTCTCTCACAACACCCAAAGGATGAGCTACATAGACTCAAATACAGGTAGAACATGAAAGTATGACAGGGGCCATACCTTGCTTCATGTATCTTTGGGATCACCTCTTCCTTCACTCTTTGACTTCAGTCAAAGTTCTTTGACTTCCCCACATTTTTTTGCAGAGCCCAAAAAACTTAGTTAATCTTTTTTAAGCTACTTCTTCCAAGCTCACCACCTACTCTGCTTTTTAGATGAAACATAACTAGCTTTATTGGGGTAAATAGGGGCACACAGATGCTCTTTTATCTGGGCAATTTCTTGAGTAATTCATTGGTTTCAGGAAATGGAGCAAGAAATTAAAAAATGCTTTTACATGAAACAGAATCACTTGAAAACAATTGTTTTTACAATCATTCATATCACATTGTCTTATATACAGCTGTCCTTACAGTCAAATCAGACCACCCTGTTACACAGTGGTACTTTTAGTAGTGAAGTTAATTCACTGTGTCTTTAAATGAAAAAGGAGATAAAAAAGTAAGAGCAGGTGTTCCTGACTCCAACAGATTTTCCCAGTAGAGGTACTTCATATTTTTGATGCACCCATCTGTGTGGCCTTACCCCAGGTGTTTAGTGACTCTAAAAGATGTGACATTTGCAGCTCAATGATATTATATACTGGCCAGCACTATATCAATCACTACTGCCAGATGCAAATGTAGCCTGTCACCAAAAGACATCCCTTTTCCCAAAGCAGATTTATGTCAAGATGAGAGCAGTGTGTTTCTGCTTGAGCTAACACAGACCATCTCTACTGAAGTCCATGGAATTGTACAAAAGTTAAACTACCTTACATCAACCTATATATGGTAAAACCTTCTTTCCTTCATTCCCTTATAAACTCACTATGACTACAGCGATCTCACTGATGTTACTGTAGAGCTGTACTAATGCATGAGGGGTGTGTATGCAAATTTAGCCCCATGTGTTATGCTGGAACCGGCTGGAATTTTTTCCATGGACTGTTATTACAGTTTGGAAGCATTGACTATGGGAATGTAATATGGAACTGCAGTAATTTAAACAGCAGCTACAGGAGACCTTTCTAGAACAGCATCTGAACCATATTAAGAAGCCTTCCAGTTCACTTTAACCCTTGGATAACCATTTTCTAAAAGCTTAGACTCCTGGGACAGCTGGCTAACTGTCCTGGAAATTGTAGTAGTATTGGCTTCTAGGTTCCTGCATCTTCGGACTGCCCCATGGCTGAATAAGGAATCTCAAACTTCTGGATTTCTTCACTTGTGCACTAGAACTATTAAAATCATAGGATTGAAAAATGAGATATCAGACAGGGCTCCTAAGGTTTTCTACTCCCAGGTGTTTTTCTTTTCAGATAGAATTTCACCTGGTTTATTTATTAATATAACGTCTAAGAATTTCCAAAATTTCTACTGTCAGATTCAGACACTTCAAAAACTTGACTTGGAAACATAGATCAGAATCTTGAAATATTCCATATACCAGCACTGCCAATCAATGTCCAATTCTAGTCACTGAATATTTGAGATCTTTTTGTTACTACTTGATGGGGTTTTTTTTTGGAGGGTCATGTCCCAGTAAGTAGCTTGGGCTCAGAGTTGTGCTAACATGATGTTTTCCAGGAGTTAATTTTATCAGGCTATCTCAGAAAATGGGTGAAAATGATATGTCACTGGCAGCTTTTGAGTCTGTACATATGTCTTTACTGTTGCTATCAAGCATCCTGACTCTTTCAGACCTTTATGCTACCTGCTTTCAGAGTTTTACCTGAAGCATCTGAGTCTCCAGTGCTTAAACTTCAGAATCCAAGGAGCAGAGTTCCTGGGATCATCCTGACACCATGTAACAGAATTCCTTTTCCCTGTCCCTGATATTGATTTCTGTGCTATGAAAATTAATTCAGTCGTGAGGACGGGAAAGGGCTGCAGAACACTTGGATCAGTATAAAGACTTGGAAAAAAGGGATTCGACAATTCAGGCACATTGATGTGCACCAACCATAAAGCATGGAGGGTTTCAAATCTTTGTATGCTCCTTTGACATTCAGTGGACAGACAATGGTTCCAGCTGGTGATCTAATCAGCTAAAAACTGAATGATTCCTTGGGAGTGCCTCACTGGAAAAAGAAGCTGGGGAGTCTGGATATATATAACTAGGAAATTCAGGGAAGTGTTTGAATTTATGGCGAATAAATGCTAACACTTTGTGGAATGCTGAATGTTAGAACAGATTCACAACAGCTTTAGTGGGTATATTCCTTGCTCAGTGTTTTATGAACCATGGCCACAGTTAGTCCCATTAACTTCTGTGGGGGTCTTTACAATAGCTTATGAGATACCGCTCCGGGGAAACGTGGCACTTGTTCATCATTTCTCCTAGAGTTTTAAAGCTTACTAGTCTTGCAGCTTTGAAATATTTATAGATGCTTATAATTATTGAAATGCCTTCTTGGGAAACATTCAAGCTGCTGTTTTAAGAATGTGTAAGTATGCCTTTCTTTAACAGCTATTTCCGAATTTGTATGCAAAATATCCCTTCCTTTCACTACTTACTCACTCACTTAACCTTTGGGTTAGGGTTGGGGTGCAGAACAAAGTGAGTCTGGACATTACACTTTATCAATTTGGCTTTAAGACCATTTATGCTGCATCAGTGATTATTGCTCTTTTTTGTTAGCAGCAAGAGATGGTCAGAGGATTCATTGACAAAGACTGTAATCCTTGCAGGATTTTTGTTGTTTTTGTTATGTTTTGTTGTATATGAAGCTCTTTTTGGAGACAAAAGTGGCTATAGTCTCTTTGTCTCTGCCCTTTCTATTAGTCTGAAATCCCCTGTCACTTGAAACTCTATGGAAGAGGATTGTGAGAAAAGAGAAAGCTGAAATAATTGATCAGATATTTTCACATAAGTGGCAATCTTCCTAATGTTGCATTTTCATTTCACTTCTGTTACAGGTGACATATCAATAAATAGTAATAATAATAATAATAATAATAATAGCAATGTTAAAGTAGTTATGACAGTATCAATAATATCACATGGTACTTAACAACTTTACAGCTTACAATATTTTATAAGAAGGTCATTATTATTATCCCCGTGGCTTTTTTAACAGATGGTGAAACCAGGGAGTAAAGAACTTAATTTGTTCAAGGTCACTCCACAGAACAATGGAAAAGCCATGAACTGAAATCAGGTTTCCCGAGGCCCAAGCCAGATCTTTAATATAAGTGACAATGCTTCTTATGAAGGATAGCAGGCAATTAAGAGAATAAAATACCACAGCATTAAATTAAAAGCATCACATGAAAGATTTTTGCTTTGCACATTTTAAAGTTTTTATGAATTCCCTTTTATGAATTCCATAAATTCATATTTATTTACAAGACACAAAAAAGGAAGAAATTATGACCAGTGACTGTTACTAATAATAAACTTTTCAGATGGCATTTTTTTCTAAATAAAACACATTGGGATGCTCTTGCAGGTAGGATTTATAATGAGGAATAGAGTATAATTGATAGTGATGTTGTTGCGTTCAGGTGAAGTAAAGATGTAGGCTAGATATGTGTAAGATTGGCTAGTAGACCTAACACTGCCTTCTTGTTTACCTTTGTCACAAAGTATAACACTGCCTGAGGCAAAATCTCAGATTCTCATATCCTGATATGATCTGAGGAGGGCCATGATACTCCCATCTTATTTTCCATCTTGGGAAGTCAGGTATCACCTATCACCACAAACTGCTCATCATTAAAGGATTAGCAATTGCCACTCACCAGTATTTGAATTTCTAAAGGTATTTCCTATTCCAGCTTTGTGCATGGACTTTCACGGTATCAATTTGAGCTAGTGTGAAGATCTGAAAACAAAGAAACCAAAAAACAAAACCCTAAGAGATATCAAGAAGGTTGGAAAATCTACTTTTGTTGATGGTCTCAGAAATTAAATAAACAATAATTTGTGTGCAATGTTCTTTGTCCAGAAGCAATCCCAGTTTGCCAATTATTAACATTATTTTTGATTAGTTCAGCAAATCTCAAAGGGTAAACGTTGCATTAATAGTGAGCTGTAGGCATTAGCAGGATGTGTGAAGTTCTTACTGTACTGACTGTGGATATTCCCACTGAGAATATTTGTAGAAATGCAGGATAAATAAGGAAACTATTTAAATGCTGTAGATTTTCACTGACTTGGAGAATTTGAGGCACTAGAATTTTTACAGTGGTCCAGATAGATGATATCTGTAGCCCTCCCTTTGTCCACTGATGTAGATACTCTATTGCAGAAGGCCACAAGGTTGGTCAGGCAGGACTTGCCCTTGGTGAAGCTGTGCTGACCGTCTCAAATCACCTTCCTGTTCTCCATGTGCCTTATCATAGCTTCTAGGGGGATCTGTTCCATGATCTTCCCAGGCACAGAGGGGAGGCTGACAGGTCGGTAGTTCCTGGGGTCCCCGTTTCTCTTCTTTTTAAAAATGGGCACAGTGTTTCCCTTTTTTCAGTCACCAGGGACTCCACCTGACCACCATGACTTTTCAAATATCATGTCAAGTGGCTCGGTCACTACATCAGCCAATTCCCTCAGGATTCTGGGATGCATCTCATCAGGTCCTGTGCACTATAAGTGTCCATGTTCCTATACAACAGACAATACAAAATAATTTCATAATATAGCAAAAAAAAATAATTAAAGCTATGAAAAACAGTATAAGCAGCTTTAAGATCAGAATATTGCTAGAAAATGAACTCAAAACATTCATGTCTATTATTTACAGTAGAAATACAAAATAACATTTATTTCCTTTAGTCTTTAAATCTGCTTTGATGTCATAGAAATGGATGGATGAATGAATGAACCAATGAAAGTACAAAATATTCCATTACAATAAGACTGCTATACACAGAATGCAATATACTTATTTAATCCAAATGTGTATATACTTTAGAAGTACATTATATGGTACGTTACAATAAAGCAACAACAATAAATTAATGGCTGAGATTTTTCTGGTCAGTATAATTTGTCATTGTCTGTGGCCATTCTCCAAAGACTCTGAGATTCTCATTGCCTCTACCACACATAAATCAAAATATATGGTTTTGCAGAGCTTTATACCTTGATACTTTAAATAAGTCAATGCAGACTTTGTGCTCTAAATAAAATAAAACATATATACTTAATGTCCCTCAAGTGGGTAATAGATTAAATCCATAAGGAAAAGACCAGAGTCTTTCAGCCACACTTAGGTTGGGGTGCTTAGTCTTGCAAAATCACTGAAACCAAACCCTAAACCTTGAATCTTATTTTCCAAGAAAAGTTTTAAAACAAATTTTTTCACTGCCGCTCATAAGCACGTAAGAAAGATTTTAAGATCAGTTGAAGAAAACAATAGCTCAGAGAAATACAGATTCCTATTTATACATTGCCTACTAGGGTATAGACTCCTAGAAAGCTTATCCTAGCAAATTCCATAGCGTGATTCCTACCCTGTCTGTCTATTATGAAGTAGTAAAGGCAGAATTTGGGATTTTTATATATTGGGATTTTCAAAAGCTCTTACCTTCCCAGGTTTCAATTAAATTGCTCTCTATTTTTGAACACCCAAATATCTTTGAATACATGCTTCAAACCCCCTGGTGTTTGTGCCTATTGCATACAATCCCCTTAATTATAATAGCTGAACACTTGCAATTGTTAATGGATTTTATCCCTGTGAGACAGGGAAGTGCTCTCACAGCTTTGATAGACTGAGAATGGCGTACATAATAGTTTTAGAGGCTTTCTCAGAGACACTGGGAGAATCTGGGAGGAAGCCAAGAAGTGAACTCATGCTCCTCAAACTCAATTCACTGCTCTATCTGGTTACTCCTTCTTTGTTCCTGGAAAAGGCCAGGATGGGATCAGACAGGATAATGGTTTAAATACACTTTTGTCTCCTTTCTGTTATTGTCTGACTCCTTCCCTAATTATTTTACTCCTTGTGCTAATATGCAACAGATTGTCTTGAACATAACATGGTCCACTTGAACCTAACTTCACTACAACTTTATTACTTGGAAATTGTAATTGTAATGCTTCATTTGTCTTTGATGTTACTTCATAAGTGACAATTTTGAGAGTCTACAGAGAATAGCCTAATGTTTTTGCAGTCCCTAATGTGTCACATGGTAATACTGCACTGAACACTTAGAGTTCCTTCTCATGCTTTTTTTCCACAGTGCTCCACAGTCACAAATGAAGGCTAAGTAAACAAATAACCCTCTGGACTAGGATTCAGCCACTTTACTGGGACTCACTGTGGGAAAAAAATCCAAGTGAGGCAAGAAGAGATTAAGATAATTGAAAAAATAGAAAGGAATTAAAATACAGAACATTTTTTGCTCCCTAGGAAAACTCAGTGCCATGGATTTCCATTCTTTAGTATTTTTGTATTTTCAGAATTAATTTCTTTATTTTTTTTTTTTGTATTTTCAGAATGAATCAAGGAATGTATAGGGAGATTCATCATGGTGGGAGAAGTTGCACAACAAAGTTTAAAAACACATGGAAATGTTAAATCATAGGAATGTACAGTAATAAAATTTAATGTGACAAAACTTAGAAATTTTTCTTGAATGCTTGACTTCTTCACAGAAAAAGCATTTTAAAACCCTTACACATATTTTATCATTATTTTGATGCTTCTTGTGTCTTTAAGCACATAGAGTATCCCGCAGACACCTCATCACCCATACCAAATGTCAGTAGTTGAAGAGGCTTCTGTGTGATTTTGCAGCTCCCCAGTCCTGCTGGTTCTCCTTCAGCTGAAGTCATATTAAGGTTTGTGACAACTCACTTACAGGAATACCATTAGAGAGAATTATGACCTCAGGTGAGAAAGAAGCAGCAGGAGTAGGTGAGATGTTCAGGAGTGAGCCTCATGTTTGTGTAGAAGCATTTGTGAGATAAAATTTAGAAATCAGACACAAGAGAGAGGAAAAAGCAGAAAGTATGACATGGCTGGAACTTTCTGCAATGGATTGTTTTCCAAGTTTTTCAGAAAGCATCTGGGACTGAAACTTCAAACGCAGTGACATTTTACTTGCCAAAATATAACAGAGTAAAAATTAAAATGGCATCACAGCACATAAGTCTGAATTAATCTTTCCTTCCTTTTTATCTTCCCTTAACTTTCATATATGACCTCCATCATAATAAAGTCTATGAGTCTGGGCAAACCTACAGTGATGTAAACTGATATAGATCTTCAGTGAAGCTTCATTAATTTGTAGTGCTGGCGAGATGACCCTACTAACATCACTGGAATTACGTTTGATGTCTACTACAAATTCAGAAAATGGCTTCGAAAGACATGACTGATTATGCTACATTAGCCTCTCTGAAAGAAAGTGGATATTTCTGTCTGGAACTTTTAATCCCCTATGACATTTCAAGTGTAAGTAGTATAATCATAATCAGAATCAAACCCAAAGGATCAAGAAATGAAAAAGAGTAATTACATTATCAGATTAGAGGAAAAACTATCACACTCTTAAAGGGATGACAGAGGTTTAATTGATATGTGAGAAATGTTTCATTTTTATAGAAGAAAAGGAATCTGAATATGTACTTCAATGTAACATTCATGTTGTGTTCTGTGGGAGGTTAACACGTGAGACAGCACAACACACTGGGAAAGAGTGGGAAAACCTGAATTTTGCTGGTCTAATGAGGGAGTGCAGGCACAAGGAGTAGATCTGGGGTGGAGGAAAGGGCTGGGGTGAGGTGGGAGAGGGGAGGGATGAGTGTCCCTCCCCCTTTTGCAGTGGAGGTATGGGAAGAGTGTAGAGAATGGCCAGTAACATTGAAAGTGTTGTTTTTCCTTTTTTTCCCTGTCATAACAAGTACTCCATGCTCCTGTCAAGAGTGACAGAAATGGCCAACACACCAGGGGTGTAGGAAGAGCAGGAAAGAGGTTGTAGTCACATTGTTGTCTCTAATGGTCTCTGGTTAGAGGTAAACACCTCCTCTGTCTAAAGCTAGAAATGGCTCTGTCCATACAAAGGTGAGAGATATAAAGTAGAATCCTTTCAGCCAGGGAATCTACAGATTTATTAACTTCTCAAAGCTATGAAGATGAAATTATTCTGGATTAAATTAGTGGTGATGTAGGTAGGTGGTTGGACTGGATGATCTTGAAGGTCTCTTCCAACCTTGATGCTTCTCTGATTCTATGAAATTCTACAGGTCCTCACAGCAATTTCTACAGAATGTTATTAATATTTGAAGAATTTCTTTAGTGTTTTGCAATGCTCACCATGCATTTCTTTGTTCATGGACTATGTCTACACTAATCAACAAAGCAATGGCACAACAGGGCCTTGTAACTCTCTTGCAATCACCTACAACTGTTCAGCCCTTGTCATATGTCACTGGCATGGTTTTAGTGCTTGCTGGATTAATTCCACAATTCCCAGGCACATCTCAGAGGCTATTAAAAGCCAAGAAATGTTGACAAAAGGCAATTTTTTCATCACCATTCCCTTTTGGAGACATAAGAAAGTTTAGCTGCTTAGAAATAAGTGGTATTGTACCAAGTTGACATCAGGGAGGAGAATATGCCCTAATAAGTTACTTAGACATAATCAGGCACTCTATCAGATTGCAGAATTTTAGGCATCGTCTCCATCCTTTCTCAGACTTTGACAGGTTTAGTATCTTTCAAGCTAAATGTTAGACACATCAGCATGGATCTATTGAACTCATAACTCTTATTTAGAGGTGACACTTATAAACTGGGGCTCGTGCTGTGTTTACTCAGTTTCTGGCTATTTTCTAGCACAGACATGTAGCCATGCAGCTCTCTGCAGGTGACTTGCATGACATAAGCAAACTGTGATTCCCAAAAATGATTTATCACTTTTGGTTGTAAATTCAAGATGTCATTGAATTTGCTGTTTAATTGAAGAAGCTAGTAGAAGTTGAAATTTCAGTATCGCTATATTATTCTGCTAAACTCAATAATAAAAAATACAAATCTGATAAGCTGCAGTGACTTCTAGCTTTATTTTGCTAACACATTTCAGAATCCTAGTCATGTTGTTATCTCAACTGGAATGTTACTTGCTTTGGGTTCTGTACTGCCACTACAGGGTTTTTTGCTTAACTCTTGGCTTGCTGCTTTTACTGATGAAGTGAACAAGATTGGATATGACACACTTTATAAAATTGAAAATATAATCACAGAAAAAGAGTACTTATTATTTCACTCAGAATGGACTTGACAGTGGCAACTTCTCCCTACTTGGCCTTGAAAACACAGCAGATAAATTCAGGTACTTACATATTATTTTGTGACAATTTATTTCAAAGTATTTAATAAACTTTGTTTTTCATAACTTAGTGTGGGATACAAAAATATGGTTCTTCCATACATACGTGTATTTCATAATCTTTAGTTCCTCTTTCCCTGCCTTGCTGCATTTATGAGCTGGTCCTGGGAATATCTTAACTTCATGAATATGTAATCTGCTTCAAGTATAGCCAGCAGACTTTAATTACTGATGTTCTCATGGCAGAAAAAATCTCTGTTTTTAAAATTTTAAAGTTTTAAGTGTTCAATTGAATATAGTATATTACCTACTGAGTTAAACTACATTTGGAATTCTGTTTCAAATAAATCCAAAAATCCTTACTTTTTATAGCCTTCTAGGCCTCATGATGGGCTTATAAAATCTTAACTAATTCTTAAAGTCTTTAAATATAGCCATTAAAGAAACTGCTGTTTGTTTCACAAACTTTTGAAAGTTGGTTATAAGGAGGAGAGTAAAGAATATTTAACCAAAATTAAAATCTGAAAAGCTGTATTTCAGAATACGTTTAAACATATATTTTTGCTCATAGCTCAGTGTTTTTAAGATCTCACACTTGTCCTTTACGACAGCAATCAGAAAATTACTGATGTGCTTTTACCTGAAATAATTCATTTAACAAAAGAAGGAATGAAATTTATAAAGAAATGCTACTTCCAAGTGTGAACAATAAACAGTACTGCAATGTTCTCTGAAAAAATATAAAAATATCAAAAAAGTAGTTAATGGTCTAATAAAATAACACATTTTAGCAGTTCTAGCAATAGCCATGTTTCCATAATACAATTTTTTTAAAGTGTTTAACAATACTTAATCTTTCAATTGTATTGTCATTGCCATAAACTTTGTACCATGTTTTCAAGACCTCAGAACAGGTGTTTGTCAGGCTTGGTCTGTCTGAACTTTTCCTGACTTGCCAAGAGCTTTTTTTTTTTTAAATTTAGTTTAGATATAATAGCAACTTCTCTAATTGACCAGGTGCCTATGTCTAATTTGTTTTACTTTACTTTATCTCTGTGTGATACAACCATAGTTTTACACACATAGTAGTAAAAAACAATAACCCTAGATAGAATGAGATTTTTATGGCTCTAACACAATGACATATCATGGAGAAGCTCAGGACTGGGATGATAGCAGGAACTTTGAGAAGTGGAGGTATGGGATGCAGTGTAAAGGAGTGCAGACACGGGATGCTAAGAGGTGAGGCACAGGCTGGCACTGGAAATTCCATAGCTATAAACAGCTCTTCAGTGGTCAGGTAAAGTGCAGACCTGGAGGTAGACAAAAGTCTCTGAGTCTGAGCTTTTGAAAACAAACCTCTGAACATGTCAGTGATACACAGTTTTATTTATGAAGAACTGATGCAAGTATTGGTGTTGCTTATATCCTTGTTTAGGTACTATGACTGTAGACTGGGTTTTATTCCCACCAAACATGTTACCCCACATTGAAAATGTTGCTTTGTGCTTTGAACTGGACACCACAGGAAAAAAGGACCAGAAAAAACTCTCATCTTTTCCAGTCAAGTCACACACAGGCATGACATAATTCGTCGGTTGTGAAGTGGCAGTCTCCACTTTTAATTTCTCTTTTGAAATTTTTTCCTGACTTCATAGATATGAAGGGAAAGAAAGAGTTTTGAAGGCTAAATAGCTTAAGTTGAAACTGGATTTATATTACACCATCAACTAATTAGAAAGCTGCTGAGACTGAAGATTTTTTTGGCATGGTGGAAAAAGAGCAACATGGAGTAGTGTTTCCAATTTCTTTAGAATACGTTTTAAAGCCATAAGGAACTCCTGCAGTTGACTTGATGTACAATGGTTTTAAAAGATTCAAAACCTAACTACCATCACAGATTGCTTTCTTCTTAGTCCAAAGAATTGCACTCAATGGCTCAATGTCCAAGTGGAGACCAGAAACAAGTGGTGTCCCTCAGGAGTTCATACTGGGACCAATACTGATCAATATCTTTGCTAATGACATAGACAGTGGGATTGAGTGCACCTTCAGCAAGTTTGAGGTGGACACTAAGCTGAGTGGTGCAGTTGATATGCTTGAAGGAAGGGACCTTGACAGACTGGAGAAGTGGGCCCACGTGAACAAGTGAAGTTCAACAAGGCCAAGTGTAAGGCCTTCACCTGAGTCAGGGCAGTCTCCAGTATCAGTAAAGACTGAGGGATGAAGGGAATGAGAGCAGCCCTGAAGAGAAGGACTTGGGGTTATTAGGAAATTAAAAATCAGATATGAGCTGACAAAGTGCGCTTTCAGCCCAGAAAGCCAATCATATCCTGGGCTGCTTAAAAGAAGTGTGGCCAGCAGCTTGAAGGCCACAGAAAATTATCAGAGGGCTGGAACACCTCTGCTGTGAAGAATGGCTGAGAGAATTGTGGCTGTTCAGTCTGGAGAAGAGAAGGCTGCAAGGAGACCTTATAGTGGCCTGTCAATATATGAAGGGAGCTTATTAGAAAAATGGAGAGATGCTTTTTACCAGAGCCTATAGTGATAAGACATGGAGAAACAGTTTTAAACTAAAAGAAGGAAGAAATTTGAGCTCATTAACAGTAAAAAAGAAAGATCAAGAGTGCTTATGCAATCTAGGATGTAGGATTCCTGCAAAATTCATAAAATAGATAACTATGAAGAAATATTATAAATTCAATGTTTGATTTTACATTTACTGAAATTAAAGACAAAACTGCACCTGAGTTCAGTATTGCAAGAAAGGATTTGGTTTCTGGCAAGTTAGACGAAGTTCAACTTTACCATAAAAAAAAATAAAACATGCAAGGTATGATTCAGTTTCCGTTTGAATGTATCTTAATGCTGGTGTTTCCACCTAGAAGTCTACTTTTAAGACAGCAGCCTAAAATCCCATTTTTTTAAAACAATCTTCAATTTGATTCAGTTGCTTATACACAGATGCCAAATGCCATATGTCATGTCCTGAGAACATTTTTCTTAGCCTTCAGCTGCTGTTTCAGAAGGACACAGGTCTCCTATACATATTGTGTCATCTCTGTAAGTTTTATACAGATCTCTCAGAGAACCCAGGGCATCTAAAACACACCAGAAAATTTATTCTTAGGCAACTGAATCTTTTTCCCACAGTTGATCAGATTAATCCAACAGAAAGTGAGTTGCAATTGGTAACACAGTAAGAACCAATAGGTGGCATCTCAGTTACATGAAATTATTTTGGTGTTTACATAGTGGTTTTTGGCAATTAATAGAATTAGCTGGTCCTATGTAAGCAAAGTTTTTGATTAAAAAGTGTCTTCTGAAAAAGGAAAAAAAGACAGGGGTAGGAAATGGTGAATTAGAGCTTTTTAGGTCAATTTAAGAAATTTTACTTTTCTTTGTCTGGAGCAAATATACTAATAAAGTAAAATTAAGAAAGTAAAATTAAGAAAGTAAAATTAGTCAGTAAAATTTACTCTAGGAGTCTTTGGTATTTTGTCTTTGCCAAGAAAAAAAAAAACTATTAGAATTACAACAAGTGTTCAAAGATTGCTATTGGATCAAGATTACTGAATGTCCAAGGGGTAAATGGAAGTGGTAAGACTGGGAACATCTTGGTGCTGTAGCTAAATACATCTCTATAAATAGTTTTTTTCTAAGAATAACTCACTTAGGGAAATCAATTTATGTCTTATCTGTCTCATTTAAAACATAAACCAGAAAATCTGTGTGGCTGAGGCATGGATAACTGCCAGGGAAATATCAACAGTACCAGGAAAAAAAATCAACGTTACATACCCGCTTTGCATTTTTACTGCTAACACAATTGTTGACATTGTAAATTGACTCTTAACACCAGAAATGGCTTCCCACACATTGTAAAGTAAATCCCATAGACTTTTATTGGTATCATAAATGACTTCTTAACATGTAAATGGTCTCCTTCGCATGGCAATGTAAATCCCATAGGCTTTTATTTGCAATGTAAGTCATATACTGTATTGCATTTTTTTTATCATTGTTGGTTTTCTCTTAAAAACTAAATAAAAGTTTGAGGAAATGAAACACAGGGATTTGTACATTTCTAGTTGTGGCCACCTTTGTTTTTCTGCTCCTGTGTTGAATGTGAAAGGTCAAAAAGACATGATAGTCTTTTCTTATGTTTAACTCCCCTTTACAAAATCAAATACCTGAACAAGAGTTCACCAGTCTTGATATTTCAAAAACGGTTGACAAAGCTGATAAAACTGATGTAAGAGACCATAAAATAGTAACTACAGTCACTCTGATTTCTTTGGCAGCTTTGACTCACAAAGGTCCCAGAATACTTTAGAAAATACACAAAATACATGTCAGGAACCAACACAAGGAAGTATTTTTCATATAAATATTACAACATAGCTCACATTCGTAACTAATACTTCTGTGTTGCTTGGCTTTAACCTCAAATATCTGCCTCCCTGAGGGTGAACAGCAATGGTTGCTCAATAGCAGTAAAAATTCACTGTTGTCAGATGTAAAGCGTAAACTCAAATATTTTGTAAATCTGGATGACCCTGTGGTCCATGCCCTATTTTTTTAACTAATTGATTAGCTTCCTACAGTAAGATCAAGGGTGGTGATTTGTCTGTGTGGATGAGCACAGTTTCAAACAATTTAGGGACCATAATTTAACAAGATATTTCTCAGGAGCTACCTGAGTGGGATATTGTTTTTATGGTTCTGGTATGTTATGGTTCCTGTAGCTCAGTGCACATATAAGGTACACTATATTCAGGTTGTTAAAAAAATAGTAACTCAGATGTTTGTGATTATCTGGACAGATCCAAAATGCGGAGTTGTGTAGAGTTCATCAAGATGCTGAAATGCATAACACTCACTGCACATCAGCTAACCCATGCCACCCATCTGGACAACCAGCAGATGAGGAAATACATAGTAGATGAGCTCAGAAAACATTTGGTGTGCTGTCAGAACACAGATCAGTTTTCATTAGATCCCCTGATGAACTTCATCCAAATTATTACAACTTATCTATAAAGGTAATGCATATCTCCTTCTTCTGTAACAGAGTTTAAAAAACAGCTTTCATTTATGTATGTATGTATGTATCTATCTATCTATCTATCTATCTTATATATATATAATTAAAGCATTAGAGTATTCAATGACAGTACAGTATATGTGGGTTAATTTCTTATCTTGACCTGAGAAAGTTGCAGCTGAGGAGACTCTAAAGTGTATTTGCTTGGTTGATAACACCTTTGGTGAGGACAACCATGTTCTAAACACTGTTAGGGGAACAGCTCATGTATTTCATCCAGCGACAGTTTAATGTAAAGTACTATAAACCAGTGAATGTTTAACACAATGGCTATTCAATTCAGATTTCTGAGGGAGAATTAGGTGCTTGAATAGTTTTGAGAAGCTACATCAAAGTGACAAAAGTCACATTTGAAAATGGCATTATAAGCTCTAAGCCAGTAACATGATTGACCTCTTCTCATCAGTCCATTTTGAAATTAAGCTACATGAGCTCAGCTAACCTTATGGTCCCAGCTGGTAAGTAAGAAACCTGACATTTTAACCTGCTCTGGCAGGATGGCAACTATTTCTGCATTCATGAGCAGAGGAGTTCCTTCCAGGGTTGTTTGATCTTTGGACTCTACCTTAATCGCAAGGTCAGTAATCCTGTTTTAAAGGAATGTAGTCAATGACGTTCCCCCTTTTCTTGCCAGTAAAAAATGAACAACAGCCCAAAATTTCCTCAGATATAGATCAGCTCAAATATAGTTAACAAAATCATAACTGTTTTTACCAAACCTGTGTTTTCTCAATATGCAATTACATTAACATACATATTACATTTCTGTTCACATAATGTAACTGGACAACTAGATCTTATTTTTTCAATTTAAGTCTAAAAAGCAATTGTCGAATGCATTCAGACAGCACCAGCTTCAGAAGGCTGCTGAACTATTTAATATTTAAAAGTTTCTTTAAAAATTGCCTTAGAGGAGAAAAGATTATACTGTGAAGTTGGTCTGACTTTCAAAGTCAGCTCATTAATCATAGTTAATGCTCCTTGTTATAGCAGATAGTAATCTGTACTTCTTATAAACCGACACTGCCCACAGCATGAAAATATTTCTGATCCATCTAATAAAAATTTATAGTGCCATTCCCTTCAAAGGCTGGTGTTTTTTATCCTTTGTAGCAGGTATATCTGAAGTAAGAAAGTTTCAAAATGTACTTGAAATTTTATTAAAAAAATATTTATTTTCTCTATTAGTATGTTCATGTGTAAATATACAGGTATGATATACAAATGTGGACAACTTGCCTAGACAAGTTCTGAAAAGCTGAAAGGATGGAGATTCACATTGTTTGTACCCTGTTCTTCTGTTTAACCAATCTTATAATGAAGAACTATTCTCTTACATGAAATGAAGATCCTCAGAAATACTTTGTTCTACTTCCTTAAGTTTCAAAGGAACCAAAACAGTTCAGTAGATTCAGATGATGTGAACATCTAAATCTAACTTCTGGAAAGCTCTCTGACATCAACAGGTTGTTCTATAATGAAGTGGAATTTAATCTCTCTTTTGAGATCTTTCTGATGTATGAGCACTGTGGTGAGAATGGGTGAACTTAAGACAGTTACTCACTGTAATTCACTGTAGTTTCCTTTGTAGTTCTAGTTCAGAATGTCTCGTAATGAGTTAGATTGCTAACTGTTGCTGCTGTTGGAAGCTGTTGATATTTCCTTCACCTCAAACACTGTCTTGCCCCCAGGTGATGTTCCTAGTGGCTTAAATTCTGGACCCAAGTAGGACACCAAATCTAGCTCTCTAGTGTGGAAAAGTCTCTGAAGTTTCATAACTGTAACAGCTGTAATGCACTGAATTTGTTGCATGATAACTAAGCAGTTGTTTTTCATATCTTCATCATGGTCATCCATAAGTGAGCATTCTGTGACAGAGAGACTTCACACATCATGCTCAGTGAGCCTTAAAGGTGAACTGTACTTTTAAAGCAGACCCGAATGTTGTTTCTGTTCAGCATTTTGTTTACTTCTTTTGGCTAATAATGACTATTTAAAAGTCACAGTTTAAAATCATTGGCTAGAAAATTGCATTCAAATTAACACACTTAAAGATATCTCTGAGATGCCTTGTTTCCTTTTTTTGCAACCTCATTCGTGGTCTGGAAGTCATTCCTGGTCATTCCTGCTGTATCTACTTGAATAAAAAATTTGCCTTATCATAGAATCATAGCATCATTATGGTTGGAAGGGACCTCCATGGTCATCAAATCCAACCTTTATCCCATCATATTCCTAACCATTAGACCATTAGACCATGGCCTCAAGTGCCTCATCAACCCAATTTTGAACATCCCCAGGGACGGTGACTCCACCACCTCCCTGGGCAGCCCATTCCAGTGCCCAACCACCCTCTCAGTAAAGAACTTCTTCCTAATATCCAACCTAAACTTCCCCTGATGGAACTTGAGGCCATTTCCTCTCGTCCTGTCATTAGCAATTCAGGAGAAGAGACCAACACCAGCCTCACTACAACCTCCCTTTAGGTAATTGTAGAGGGCGATAAGGTCATGCATGTAGTGCTTCATGACTAAACTTCCATTATAAATCCCTCCCTGGGTGTGTAGGCAACATTCTGCACAATTTCAGTGTTAGACAACTTGTAAGCCAAGAAGATGCATGCCTTCTGTGGAACTTCTCCAGTTGATGGATGTGGTTCTCTGCCTCCCATCTCTGGAAAAATGTGGTAGCATCTTTGTGTAGGTCTTGAATTTGTGCAAAGCTTGTGTAAAAGCTAGCGAGTGTGTGTTCTCTATTCTCCTTCTATCACTGTGTCTGCCTGAGCAGCCTATGAGTCATGAGAACCATCTGGTAGTGAATGCTGGTTCCTCATCTGAAGAAATAACAAGCTGGTATACATCAAGCAGAGTACTTAAGTACCTGAGATGCCTTTTTGGTAAAGCACAGAAGTCTAAGCTAAAAGAATGATTGAGTAAAGTCCTACCTAACATCTAAGACACCGTTAATATCTACAGTTTCACGTGCACTTCTTAAATTGCCATTCTTGCTAAACTGGGTATGTAAATATCTTTTTCCTTCCAATTTCAATTAGTGATGGAAAAAGACCAATTTCTGTTTGCCTACAAATCTGAAGGAAACCTAATGCGCCAAGAATATCTAGACCATGCTTTATTCACTTGCACTAAACAATACTGAGCTATAAAGCTGCTGCTGGAAGTCCATTTTCTAAGAAACTAATGACAAGAACATTGGCTCTAAGGCTTGGATGTCCTGATTCCGCCCTTGTGTGGTATGAATCTAAAGCACCTTCATCTGAAATTGAGGGGTTAATCTTCGTGGGAATCAAGCTTCTTCTGCTGATGCTGGAAGAAGGCAGGGATAGACACTGCATAACCCAGAGGTCAGATGCAGAAATCCAGGAGAAAACAGTCAAGAAGGATCCAATTTCTAGTGTGTCAATGTCAGCATTTATCTGCAGATAAAGGAACTGTAATTCTGATTCTTAGAATATTTCTATTGCCAATTACTATTTAATATATACTGCTTAAAAAACTGAGGGAACAGGATCTAGGATTAAAATTTCAAGAAAAGTTCTTTTTTGTTCTTGGGCTTGCAGTCAAGGTCTGAGTTGCTTCTTTTTACAAGGTTTTTCAGTTTTTATTCCTTGATAGTCACTGGCCCAGCTTGAACGGAAGAGGAAAAAAAACCTGGAAAAGTTTGGTCATTAGAAGAGGCTTCTGTGGTTGTGAGAATAATTTGTTAAAATATCTTCAGCTGAAGTACTCAAATACATTAATCAATTTCAGGCTCTGAGACCCCATATCATATAAAATGATTGACTTTAGAGACTCTGCAGTCCTGCAAACTGCATTAAACTGTTTTATATATAAATTTTAGGCATCTTGTGCTGTAGTTATTAATGTTTAAGAACTTCTGTTGAAAAGTTGCCCTCTTGCTTTGAGACTTATAATCATAGCTCAGTACTAATGAGTGCAGACAAAAAAATGACTCTCACAGTGGCAAAAAATGAGCAGATTAGCACTGGAAACTTTTCAGATCCTAGGACCTCCAGATCAGATTTGTTGTAACCTAAATGCCTCACAGGTCTTGTACACTGCCATTTGCTGTGGTCTGTGTATTGCTCCTCACAAGCCGTGCTGACAAGATGCGTCTTAGAATAATTTTCAGAATAGATGAAGGTACTATCACAGGATAAGCATCGCGGAGAACTCCCATAAGCTTTCACTTAGACATGCTCTCAGGAAAAGAAAAACTCTTCCTGGGCATTGTATGCAGTTGCTTAATGCCTCTGACAGATTGCACACATCACTTGTGTCCCCGGTGAAGGCTGGGAACACACATTTGTATGTGTTGATTGCAGTGAATTGCTCCTCACTGCAGCATACAACCAGTGGATTATGTTTCCTTTTTCATGGACATCTGTCTTTTCCCCTTGAATAGCGTAACACAGCCCTTATTTTACTGGTAGCTCATATAAAAGAATGTGGGTTACATGAAAAGTCAGCCAAGGTTTAAAGGGCATCTGAGTGGATTGATTTTCTGATGCTGTAGGTGATGCTGTGAAGTGGACAGCTGGGAAGCACTGGCTTCCAGACTGATGGAATAACCAAGAAGCAGAATTAGTGTCAGCATTTTTGGAGGTTATTATATATACTGTATTGATGGCAAATTAATTGTGTTTTCCAAGAATTTCTTGGAATGTATTGAACTTTGTAAGACATCTTTTTTTAAGAAGAGATGACCTGATTTTGTGATATAATTTTTTTTCTCCATTAACTGTAGAGGGAGACAAGACTCACAGGCGATACAAGTTAATTCAACTAAATGCCAGTATGAAATAAGAATTTACATATGCTTTTCTACCCTTCCATGGAAACTGTCTAAAGGCATGCCACAGTAACTACTCCTTGTGTGTAAGATCTAAAACTTTTAGGTTATGACAGGTATATAAGAGGAATCATAGAATAAATTAAATAGACACCCTCCAAAACCCTAAGAGAAGTAAATTTTCTGTCATTTCACTTTCAGGAAAGGTATACTTCCTTGCAAACATCTCCTGTCCCTTCAGTAATCAAAGTTATGATAGTTTCTGGTGAGTCTATGGTGAGTCTCCATGTTCTTAGGCTGCTTTATGTAAGTTGTGTCTGCAGGGCTCTACAACTGAGGGCCAAATGTAAAAAAGATGTTTTTTGTTTGTTTCAAAAAAAGATCTTTTGTTTTCCTTCAAAAAGGTGAGAAAATCTACTGTTCATGGTCTTGTTTGTTTTTCTCTTATTCTCTTTCATTTTACAGTACTGAAGTCAAAGGATCCCCAGGCCATGTTCCACAATAAAGTGAGGGAGTTCTAATGTAGAACTGGACATCTTCAAATTTCAGAATTTAGAAAATCAGAGTTCTCAGAGGAACTGTTTTTTCTGTAATTGATTATAAAACAGACTGAACTGAAATGTTAGATTTGGATTTGGAGTCCAACATCTTCATATCTTGGATCCAAATTTTGCAACCAGAACTTATACTTACAGGTTAACCCAAATTCCAGAACAACACGTTATTTATTTGAATGCTCAACATCTGGAACTTCATAAAAAGCTTTGCATAACGATCACATCTCCCCCAAAATTACAAACAACCAACTATAAACATTCTGATTAGTTCCATGTTTATTATACAATGATCTTATTACTGCAGAGCAACTGAACTGCACATGAGAACAAAGCAGAGGAGCAAAATGTATTGGAATTCAAAGGTCAAAACTTCAGTAGCAAATTACATTTCTGTGTAAGATGATGAATTGCAGTTTTTTGATTTAATGAAAGTTTTATAAAAAATAGATCCTGAGACTTCTCCATCTTATTAGAGCGTAAATGAAGAATAACACTTTTGATCTAATTTAATGTAAGCTATAATCTAATCCTCCCTTTTCTTTAGCAATTTCTTATCTGAAAGTGATTGGTGTTCTGCAGCATTTAATAGAACATTGTTTTATCTATCATCAGTTTTCCTCCCTGAAACTGGTACATTATTTAGCTTAAATATGCTTTAGGAGTGTAGAGAGCTGCTTAGAACTAGGTCTCCTTGTTTATGTGAACTACAGTACTACAGGAGACTCATAACTCTACATCTCCCTTTGCTAAGTGGAAGGGTATTTTTGCTTAGCTTGGAGAAGAAATTGTTGACTTTGACAACTATACTAGGATATGTAGTTTCCTCTTCACCCTTTTACAGCCTTGATGGCTGGTTATTGCCAAACAGGACTATAGATGTCTTTTGCACAAGTCCAAGTGTAGGACGCAGATGGAATTCACATAAGGCAGATGACATTCGGAAACCCTAAAAAAGCACAGTTTGCAGGTATACAGAACCAGCTGAGGTGTTAGTTGAGTCTTTTTTCCTTTCAAATTTGTTTGGGTAAAACGAGCAAAAGAAAAAAGTACTAGCTTCTCCAAACAAGTTTCAGGTCCTTTTTTTTTTACCCCAAAAGTACACCAACCACAAAGACTGTAAGAAGCAGTATACCACAATTAATGGTTCCAGTGTAATGGCTGGTTGGGTTTTTTGGGGTGTTTTTTTTTTTTTGCTAATCTAATGACAAGGCTAACCTACAACTTTTTTTTAGAAAACTTCTTGTTTTCACAAAAAATAATAAATAAATGTTTCAGGACAAAAAGAAAACCCAAACAGAACTAGTTTCTTGGTTATCACTGAACTGCTGGGAACAAACATAAGAGAAGGTGGTGTGAGTTCAACCAAAAAATGCAATGAAATTCTTTGGGTTGTATAGTACAGCAGACTCTGAGGTGAACACCTGAATAACTGCTAGGTTTGAAATAAATGGATTTGGGATCGACATTTTTCCTATCATAGAAATAAGGACCTGGAAGAGTCTGGCTGAGCTGCTCAACCTGATCACCTGGAGTCACCAGCAAGTGACAGTCAGATTAAAAGGGAGAAAATGAAGAGCCTCAACAACACTGTAATAATACTGACATAGAATTGTTGGAAAGCTGCAGTGCTTAAAAAAAAGTCAAGTCTGAAAATAATATGCTATGGTGACATTTTAAATGGGCACATCCTCTCTTTTTTTCTCTCAAAAGTCAGAACAATAGGTTACATGCTCTCATACTTTCATTTTTTGTTCATAGGTTAGGTGAAATGGTTTCTTGTTTTATTTATAAATAAGTTTGGATCAGCAGTGAACAAGTTTTTGATGTGAAAACTCATGCCATAAGCTCAAAACCAGTACTTTTTCTTAGAAAACCTAGTAGCAGTGCAAAGGTAGTTAAAAGATAGCACAAACTAACAATATCCTGAAGACAGGACTCAAACTTGTACAGAGACAGATATCTGGATAAAGAAATACATTATATTACTTATTTAAATAATGATATAAGGAAACACTTGTTAAATTGTTATGTATAAAAGCAAACAACATACTGTTTCCTTCTGTATTTTTCCCCTTAGAAAAAATTGTGTTCAGAGATGGCTTTGTGTATGTCCAGCCTCACTACCTTCAGAGTAGTGAACTAGGTCCCAATGAGAACAGGAGTCATTTTTTTTCATTTCTACCACTAATAAAAACCTTAAATGTTTCACCAGCAAATTTCTAGCTGTTTGTACAGGTCATCTTCATTTCAGCTGTATGCTCCTCTTTAAGATGCTATGTCTTTGTCCACACTGTCCTGATTACATTGTGTGCTTTTGTTTGAGCTCCTGTGAGACTTAATTTTTTTGCCTTCATAGGTGCCAGTCTAAATTGCATTTACTGATAGTGTGTGACCATCTAGACTGACAAACTGTGACTTAAATGGGACAGTGTCAATTTTTCTCAGGCAGGGAAAGGTCATTTCAAATGAAGAAGCCTGTACTGAAATGATCCATTGAATCTGATTTATTTGTTTGAAGGTTAGCATTTCAGTGATGTACGCTGTCATTAACATGATTAATATTTGCTTTGTGATTGTCCAGTAATAACTGCAAAAGAATGAGACTGAAGCTGGTTGTTGTTTTCTAAGCCAAAACAGTGTTATAAAAATAAGCTTTCAAAATAATGTTCAAATGTCCTAGAGTCAGTGCCCCGAGCCAGTGACATGATCTGATAAAGACACTTGATATTAAATGAAAAAATAAGGCTCTGTCCTCTGTCTCTGATGACATTCATCATCACAATTCCTTTTGACTTCGGTGGGGAAGTTTTGTCCATCTAACCTTACAAAACATATTTTTTGAGTTATTTTTATTAGGATGAGAATATCTTGGGCAAACAAAAGTATGCATTTGTTCATGGATTTCAAGCCCAGGTCAAGAATTTCTCAGAGCTGGATATTGGCATTTTCACCATTTACGCTGCATAAACACTAATTGTCTTCTGGTTTTTCTTTCAGCAAACTACAGTACAAATCACATGGGTAGTTTTAAAGACTGTTCACCCCAGGAACACCTCCCATGAAACATCAGTGTCAAGATTAGACCAAGTTTGGCTATTCAAGATCCAGGCAATCCAACAGTATGCCAGGATTTACTCACTGAAGCAAATACCCATATGGCCTCTTTCTATCCCCAGACACACACTGTATATTTTCAATTTCACAATATAAAAATGCAGTTCTGAAACAGGCTGAAACAGAGGTCTTACATTATCTCATTAATTTTATTTTTTATAAAAAAAATGAAGACATAATTTCTAGAATTGTTATTAAAAGAATACAGTATTAAGTGAATCCGGTTGCAAGTAATCATAATGACATCTGGAAAAAATGTCATGGGTTCAATGGTACAAATACAGAAACCAGGATTCCAAAATGTTTTTTGGAAAAGAACCAATGATTGTTCAAGATCTCATGAAATAGAAATGACTGACTAATTGGAGAAGTTTAGAATTGCCAGTCTCCTGTGATCTAACGATGTCGACTTTCTATCACTGTCATAATTTTTCTAACTTGTCTCCAGTTTTTGACTCAAAACATTTTCACGTACATTTTATTTTTCACTGTTTTACTTACATGGTGGGGATAGAAGCTAATGTCGGCTTTCTTCTGGAAGAGAAAGGATAACCACTGTCTCCCATTAACTTCATGACTTCCCAGAAAGACATTAAGAGGATTTGATTAGCCATTCTTATAAATTTGCAAGATAATACCAGGGGAAAAATAAAAATTGTTAGATTTTTTTTTTTTTAAAGAATGTGTTTGAAAATCTGTCATCTTAAAACCTCTACTTGTTCTTGTGAAAAGTGGTTATCTGCTCCACTTTTCCTCCAGTCCTGCATAAACTGGTAACTACTTAATTGTCATCCTTTAGTGTATAATTTAAAAGGGCTTTTTAGTCATAGATTCACAGACATAAAACTGGATTCCAAGCAAATAAATAAGTATTGATCACTGGAAGTCAGTTTTAGTTCTGAACAATAAATGTGACAAAACTGAAAAAGAAAGAACAACTACAACAATGAGGGGAATTCAATTGTATTTATACAGAAAAAAAACTTTTAAAACTCTAGTGATTTGCTAATATCTAATAGTGCCTAAATATAAATGATACATCCATAAATCATAGCAGATTGTTGCAGAACAAGTATTGGAAAGCCAACTTCAACCATATAGAGCTGTACATTTAAACTATTTCTGTGAATTCTGCTCTAAGATCTTAAATAGATCCACAGAATATTCTACTGCCACTTGAAATTGTATTCATAGCTATAAGTATAAAATAAAGAATATCTTTCTTGAATGCAGCTTCTATATCTGTGAATAGCCTGGCTTGATATTCTGACCTAACGAAAGATAAGGAGGTCAGTTTTATTATCCAGAGAATAATTTTGGACTTACCACTTACTTTAAAAGTCTGTCTAAATTCATACCGATTACTTCTTGAATGAGGATGCAATCAGCCTTAAATGCTAATCAATTTTTAGCAGTAACTGGAGAAAGTCGGTTTACTGCTAATTAATTAGTTATTGCCAGAGTCTCTATTATTCAGCACAATACCATAACTGGATTACTTTGCTATAGGCTAGTAAATTAATTTTTAATGGACTGTATTTCAGAATTTAATAATGTGACAATATTATTTAATTATCTAAAGCAAACACTGAAACAATTTCAGGGCAGTACACAGTACTTATGAAAAACTAGCCATTTATCTTTCTAGAGACTTTATGCATACTTCTTTATATTGTAAATATCAAGCAGAGCCTCTGAAGATCTATCTTGTCTCTTTGTTGCTTAGGTTTTCACATTGTATCTCTTCACTTGAAGTGTTCTGTCTGTAAGACAAGGAGGAAAATACTACAACTATACAGCTGACAGTGAAAATGTCTTAGCTGGTTTTCTAAGGCAATAAAAAAAGACCTGAAAAGTGCATCTTCTTGCCAAGTATTGAGTGCTGTACTGGAAGAGAAGTTGAAAAAAGGTGATAGACACAACGTGACTTGGTGATATACTGCACAGAAAATCTGAAAAAAAACTAAAACCTCATATCAATGTTAAAATTTCTGAAACAGTTCTATGAGTAAAAAAGTGCTATGAAGCAATGGTAAAGCATGCTTCCACACTCACTTTTAGGCTTCTGCTTAGCATTAGAAGGCTGTACCTGTACACCTGGTGTTTTGCCTACATGGGCAATGATAGAAACTTGTGATCTGATTTTGTTTTCATGCCAAGTTGGTGAGACTGAAGCAGACCTCATCTGAAAAACTGTGTGGATTTTTTAAGGTTGTATTGAGTTCTAAATGTGGCATACACTGCCGCTGAGTAGGCTTCATTAACCTGAGTTTGGTGTTGTTCACATATTTTTAATGTGTGTTCACATATTTTTAATGGTTCAAAAAGTCAGCAGAGCTGCATGAGTATACTCACTGTATAATGAGTATACAGTGACATGAATGCATGAATGTTGACTTTCACAACAGAGAGAACATCTGTATCAGTATTTACACTAACAACTGCACCATCATATCCAGATCTGGAAGAGCCCAGAATAGTTTTGAAATAGTGTTTTTAATTTGTGAGTCCATGTTAATGGTATCTGGTGTGTTTGAGCTGGGAAAACTAAAGGAGCAAATCAAGAAAAAATATGAGTAGAGCTAGGTCATGCTGCTGAACTTTGTAACCAAGCATGAAGAAGACAGTCAACTGCACGCTTCTGCCCTAACCCTTTATAGTAAAACACAGATATAGCCTGAGAATGAACTTTATGGGAGTATCTTCCCAAAAGTGCATCCCAACATCATCACTTTTAAAGGTATTAAAGGGTAATTGAGTTTACTTACAGAAAAATAAGAGAAAAATGTTACCAATTCTCTCTGCTCCCACAGCACCCAGTGTCCATCTGTCCAGGATTTGTTTTCACTTACTGTTTGATTCCCTTGTTACACTGACTCCCTTCTAGAAGTAAGTGCATTAGAGTCCTTCATCTATCTGAAGTCTGAAGTGCTTTTCTTCTCACTTTTGGGAGGATGAGAGGCTCCTGGCTGGTTTTGGCATGATGCCATTAAGCATTCCACAAATATCCCACAAAGTGCTGAGGGCTTTTTCCAAGCTATTTTTTTTCATCAAGGGTCTCCAGAAATTGTGTCTCTGTTTAATGGTCAGAGCAAACCAAAGCTCTTTATTACTCACCCCATTCCTGTCAGGAGAAGACAAAAAGGGGAATAAAGAAAACGGACTTTAAGACTGGAAATTAGAACTAGAACAGGTTTAATGGAACAGGGAAGGGATAGTAAAAAGTAGGAAAGTAATGAAAAATATACAAATATGTATACACATACACAAAACCTGAGTTAATGGTAGGTGATATAAGAGTCCAAAGGTCCCTCGTGACAGAAACTACACAGGAAGAAAGGTCAGGACTCTTCTCAGCAACAGATGGGGGTGGATTCTGCAGAGCACATGACAAGCTGAAGACAGAGAGCCAGGAGCCTTCTTCCAAGATGTTTGCTGGAAGAGAGAAAAGAGCCAAGGCCCAACTTTCCAGCTCTTCTGGCATTTTATAGAGTATGGCAGAAAATGGGAGGGAATACTGAGGTCATCAGACCCTTCTCAGGTCTACCCCCTGGTCCTCCTCCCAGTCCTAAGTAATGCCTTCTGTCTCTCTCAGCCTTGGCCATTAGAGGTCATCGCATCAGTGCCATAAATTTGGTTTCAGCCCCCTCAAACCACAACAAATTGGCAGGCAAATAATACTGTGTTTTAATGAGACTTAAATGTTACCTGAGCTTATAATGAAAGCTACATTTGCACAAATACATTAGTTCAAGGACATTGACTTAAGCACTGTTTCATCTTTGTCCATAGTGTTGTTAGTACTGTTCTTGTCATGGTTTTACCCTATGACACGGTTTTACTCCATGCCAGCAGGACTGCATCAACAGTTCCTGGGAACAACTCTTCAAATGCAGACATTGAGAATTCAGATGTGTGGATGCAATCAATATCTGTCAGGTCAGTTTGCTGCAGAGGGATCAGGACTTTGCATTGGTTATTAGCACATTTGCAAACTGAAGATACAACCATGAAGAAAATTATTTATTGTGGTGTTTGGATTTATTGTAGAGACATAAAAGATTACCAACTCTAGTGGAATAACTAACCGATCCATTTATCCAATCTAATGACTTGGCATTGATATTGTTTAGTATAATGTGAAAAGTACCTTTCATGCAAAATAAATTGACTTTATTGTATATGAAATTAATCCTTGAAGACTCCAGCTTTTGGTAGAATGTAAAAAGAGCTGCAGACATTAAAATTAGCAGTGTATAAGTGTGTGTGCTTGCATTTGTGTCTCCATACAGTGAAAGATAAAATTGTGGACTTCAGCCTGCACTGGTTTCCTTGGTAACTTGCCCCGTGTGTTCTATACTTCTTTTTTTCTATTTTCTTTAATATTTTAATTATGCCTTCTAGGTCTTATAATCCTTACCAACGTGTCAGTTTCTCTTAAGTTTTTATTTGATATTGTGTGAGAAAAGTCTTTCGCTTAATTTTTTTCATAATTTTGATTAGAAATTAAGAACATTCTACTTGCAGATTCACAAAAGAAATTGCTTTGCTGTTACTACTAATATTATTTTAAATATTGGTTATTCTTTCACTACTACTGCTAGTCTTAAAACTATCATATATATATATACACACATATGATTTTACATCAAAAGACCTTTTACAAGGTTAAAAGTTCTTCACACACTATTTCACAGAGCAGTAGTACAGCAATAGATATCCACTAAAATTGATGTTTTACATCAGCAGCAGGTTTGTAGTGCAAAATATCAGGATCTTACAGGAGCTGGAACTAAAGTTTTTTGTGCAACTTTAATTCAACATTTGAGATTTCTTTACCTCTTTGGTCAGTTATTGAGCTTCTGCAGTTCTGGATTTTTCTTCAGTGGAAGTTGTAAATATTCAACAGACACTAAAATCAATCATCAAATGCAGTGAATACTTGAATGCAGAAACACAGTGAATACTTGATAGGAAAAGCATTTTCAGTGTCTTTCCCAGAAATTCAAGCAAAGCCAAAATTCAAACTTAATTGGTAAATATCAAAGAGAAAACATCTTCGTGCTATGAATCCCCATCCCTTACTCTCAATTTTATGACTCACAACACAAATGCCAATTTTGTGCTATGTTTGTACGTCTGAAACATGCTAACTTTTCTGAGGGCACTTATGTGCACAAGAAGGATATGATTTTCAGAAACAAGCCTGAAGAGCACAAGTTAGCTAATGTCTTTTACCACAATAGCAAAGATTCTATTCACTTTTTTATAACCAGCTCAAAAATTTACAGGACTCTAATCAATGCAAGCTTCCAAAAAATCCTCCAGGGACACTAACATTGTGCAGTCAACAGAAATTTAGGGATGGATTCAGCAGCTATTTCCATGGGTTATTAATTAGACTCCTCACCATAAAATTCCTCTTTGGTTTGGGGTTGCATTCAGTCCTACAGAGGGCAATGTGTTACCAAGATGTTCAACAATGTTGTGAAAAGTTAAATGAGACACCTCTTAAAACCTACACATAAATTTTTAATCCCCCACAGAGCAATTAAAAGGTGCCATATTAATCTCATTTTATTTTCTTCTGCATACATATGGTTATATGTGGTTATATGTTATAATAGTACCCTATTGTCATCCCTGTAAATCATATATCAGGTGTTTTTCAGCATTTTTTTTCTCCCATAGGAAGAGGATATATAAATTTTATTCTTAAATAACTTTATAGCTACAGAAAATGAAAGATGTAGCTAAACCATTGTCTTTCCCCCTCATTTAACAATTGATACTAAGTGGTAATCACAGAAACGTTTCTTGAATAGAGTCAAGCAGAAGAGAAATAATTTATAATTTAACATCAGCTTTGCTGTTCTTCAACAAGGTTGCAAATGCTTCTTTGTTCAAAATTATCTCTTCTTGCACTGCATATTTTAGAGAGGAGAGTATTATATTTTTACTATAGAATAGAACATTTTATTATCAGTAGAAAATATTGTTAAAAAATTCACTTAATTTACTGCTTATGTGATGCAGTATATTTACACCCTAGTCAAGACCGAGAACTGAGAAGACAAAATTGCTCTCAGAATGAAATTATCCCTTTTCAAAAAGTCAACCTGAGGCATGTGTGCCTCTGAGATACGTTTCTTCTCAGCTTTGAAACTCAACATCAGAAACTTCAGGGTTTTCCTTACGTGAGGGAGAGTGACACTCTGAATGAACTCATATGACTTAACCATCCATAAGCTAAACATAGACCTAAGAAGACACTAGTTCTTTGGTCTATTTTTTAAGTTAACACAAAGTTAATGTCATTAACTTTGACTGGATTTCTGACTCTTAGGTGTCTGCAGCTGAGATGAATCTACCACTTTGTATCTAAACTGGAAAAAAGTTTCCACCTAATCTTATCACCTCTCACTTTTACATGATAGTCCCAAAGATGAGACACTGGCCCAGGAAGTTAAACTGAGGAAAACTAATCTCGTTATTAATCTCTGCTATGTGAAAAGAAATACAAAGTTAATCTTTGTGTAACAAGCCATTAATTTCTAGTTTTAAAGTAAAATATTCTCTAAGTGATGCAGGGGAAGGCTATTTTAACCTAAGTCAATTTAACAAAAATGTACAAATGATAAAAAGGACAGAATTTGCTCTTCACTTTCCTCCCTCCTCTTCCTAATGGAGACTGTCTCCAGCCAAATGCTGTGAAATGTGCCTTTTCTCTCTACCACTCTTTCTCCAAGATCCAGCCCCTTCCTGGAGCTGCTTTGAGACTTTCACATTCTTGTCTGTACAGGAGCAGAGTGAAGAAAGGGTCTCTCCCATATCCTGCACTTCCTTTGGAATGTAACAGATTTGAATGTCCTCCAGTTCCTTAGTAACCTATTCTGCCTCTTAATGAACCAGTAGGACAGCCATTAATTTATTCCATAGAAGACTCTCATCATCACCACCATAGTTATCCTGGACAAAGTCTGCAAGGAAAATAATGAATCAACTTAAGAACTTTGATGGAACAGAATGAAAAAGAACCTACTACCCACAAAGGGAGAATTTGAACCTGAAAGAGTGGTTACTAATTATCTTCTATTCCTCAAGCTCATGTTGTGGTCGTTCCTAGCTCCTCTTGCAGTATGTGTTTAATCCCCCTCTGGTGCTTAAATTTCTTTTTATGGAAGAAATTGGAATGCCTAGTACCAATCTGCTGGATATTGCTGTTTCAGATGGAAGCCACAAGCACATGTATTCTGCTTTGCCTTTCTTCGGATGACTCCTCATCCTCTTCCCCTTTTCCTTCAAAGGTTACTGACCTTTCAGATTTTCCAGCATACTTGAATGAGCAGTAACTCTCTAAACTGATTAGGTGAAAAACAGGTTAGAAAACATCTGTACTGAAAGCATAGATATCATTGTGATCATGTGGCTTGAACCTGCCTAGGAAGATATCACAGAAGTCGGTATGCTGGAAGACTGGAACATGAAGAAAAGTTCATTCCTGATATAGTAAAGAGCAGCTGGGGATAAATAAATGCAGCAACTTTCTCATTTAATTCAGCTACAGCCAGAAAGTGGCACACAACTGCACTGTGAATCTTTAATCTGAGGACCCTTGCTCATATCTTTTCCATGAGCAAAGCAGTGTGTATAAATGATATTTCCCATTTATGAAGACTATGGAACTAGGTAACAGTTTTCTGCAAGCTGAAAAAGTAGTTATCTAACTATCCAGAGAAACACAGAATGGAAATCTTGATTTTCCTACCAATGCCACCGTGAATAGATCAAAATAGGGAAGAGTAATGAAAATACAGGGAGCAATCAGCCGCTATTGTGAACATGAATTTTATAATTCTCCAGAAATATTATATGCAACACAATTTTAGTCAGAATAGTATTTCTCATTCTTTTTCCATCCAGAAAATAATATTCCAAAGTGTCTGACCAAGGGCACTGGCTGACAGAGAGAAGGGAAATATATTCAAAATTAATCTAGTTAGTATATTTGTGTTTTTTCCTTTGGAAGAAATTCAGTGTTAATGATATTATTCACTCTGAGAAACTGAATAAAATGAATCACGACAGCAGTGAAATCCAAATCTGCAGTGTTAATACAGTCACCACCCTTAAGTCCAGCTGCTTAGGGCCACAAAACTGCTAAAACTATTGTATGTGCTCCATCAGCAAATTGTTGCCCTGTGGAACTGCTGTGAATATTGTACATATCCTAAGAAAGACTTTGGCCTTTGACATCCGGGTAACATTGTCCCATCGTTCACCACATTTGCTAAACATTGTCTGCATTAAATATTAAGGGCCATGAAGAGTCTGAAAAAACAAAATAAACCATTTTTCTCTCTTTCTGTTCACAAATAAATTATTAAAGCAGAGTTAAAGTTGGTGAACAAAGGGAAAACTGATGGAAAAGAGGTAGCCAGAAGTACTGGCAATGAGGGATACACTTAGTGGTATCTCTTATATCTCTTGAATGTCTTTTTTCATGACTGAGTTTCCCAAGGCTACATTTTAAAATGTGTTTGAAAATACTTATCCTTAATCCTCCCCTAAAACCCCTCTCTGCCAGACAGCCAGCTGACGTACTGTGTTATGACTATAGAAATCTAGGGTTCACAGTGGTGTTCAAAGAGAGGCAAAAATATTCAATAAATATTTTCATTTGTTGCAATTATATTGCTGCATGTTGAATCCCAAGGAGGAGAATTCTGGTTAGTCAAACTGTAGTCTTTTGCACAGTGATGTGCACTGAAATATAGCTAAAGAAGATTCAAAACCCTGTGAACATTTGTATTACTAAACCGTCCTAACCCAATAAGACCTTTTTTAACCCGATTTTAATTCTGGAAGTTTTTTTTAAATATATATTAAAAGAATCTCCTAAATTTAGATGTACAATATGGTTATCTTTCAGCCTAATTTGAAAATTTAAACTTACAATGTGTTATATCAGTATAGTTGCACCACTGGGGTTTTACTGATCTAATATCAACATAAGTTAACACTTTTTTTTCAGAGGATTTTTTTTCTGTTCATTTGTTTGCATTTGACAAGTTAACCTAAAGTTATCTAAAATTCCAGTGTCTGGGAGATGTAAATTTTGCAGATGACTCTGTTGGTGAAAGATAATTTGAGCAGTCATACGTAGATATGGAAAAGGACTTCTATAGCCCCTTATCATCTTAAGAATGTCCACCTGTAGCTATGGATAACAGTTTTTTCAGTAATTATTTCCATAATTGGAAAATTTGTCTCCTCCAGGCCTATCTTGATTTATAATTCATGGTGTTGACATAACATTGTGGTACACCTTAAAGAAGTTCAAATCTAAAATAACATACAAATGTCACAATGTAACTTCTCAGAGAGATTTATATATAGGTAAAAGTGACAAGATGCCAGTAAAACTTCAGCGAGGTTCAGAAATTAAGTTCAGCCTGTAGAAATGCAAAGTTCTACACTTTGGGGTAACCCCAGGCATCAGTATTGAATGGGAAGTGACCTGCTGAACAGTGTCCTGCAGAAGAGAACCTGTGCAGATAATGGTGGGTGAGTGACAGAAGAAGATCCAGAGGTGCATTCTCACTGTGAATAACATAACCATCACTTTAGGCTGATTTACAAGAAGCATGACCAGCAGATAGGGAAGCCTCCTATAGGAGTCCCCAAACATGCTATGAAAATGAATGTGTTTCCTCCAAAACATTGTCAAGCTTGTGCAACCCCAAACACATTGAAAACTTAAGTCAACCAAAAAATATCACCCAATAGTATTCTGATTATTCATTGTGCATTAGGCTTTCTAACTTTGTGAGTTAATTCTTTCTTTGTCTTTTGGTGAAATCTTAATCAGTATCACTGTGGTTACTTCCTTATGCACAATATGAGGTATTTTAGTGGATCTCATGGCTTTTGGATATCTCTAGGATATGATTTGTGTGGCTAGTGGCTGGTTCTTCAAAATGACATGCAGAACTGAGCCACAATGAAGCCGTGTAATATGTTGCCCAAAGAGACTGTGGAATCTTCATCCTTAGAGGTCAATCTGGATTAAGCCTTAAACAACCTGGTCTGAATTCATGATTGACCTGATTTTGAGCAAGGGATCAAGCTACAGACCTCCTGAGGTCCCTTGNATACTCTATACTTATATACTCTATCCATATATACTCTATACCTTCAAATCTCATTCAGATGTCTTGGTTATCCTAGCATTATTTAAATTGGAACTAAACACTTATGTTTTGACAGCTAAATAATGGAAAAACATCAGTTTCCTTGAACAGGACAAAAAACAAAGTTGTAACTGTAAATGAAATACTGTTTTAAGGGGAAAATGCTCCTAAAAAGGGAAAATTTCAGGTCTAAGCCATTGTTTCAGACACAACCAGCAAGAAAATAGATATGGTAGATTGAGAGGTTCTTTATGAAATCTGAGTTCTAATAGGATAGATAATTATTCTCATCAAGATATTATTTGAAAGAAGCATGTGTTGTTTACCAGTGCTTATAAAAAAGCCTGTATTGGAGGAAATTCTAAAAAATGTAGAAAAATGCCCCCTTATACACACATTTTTCCTTCTTAGAACTCCTTCCATGCTGCCTAGCATTCCAAAAGTTGACAATCTCACTTGATGTGAGTTAACACAGAATATCGTAGGGCTACTGCTGCAGTTCATTATGCAAATTGCTATAGTCCCAAGGAAACCAACTCTTTTATGCAATTAAATTGTTTACAAGCCTATTTATATCTTAATAATGGTTTAGCCTGGGTGCTTTTTTGTTTCAGCTGGCACTAAATATTTAAGCAGGATCTTTGTATTACCAGTATGACCCACACATATTTTTGAGCTCTATGCTGTGGAAGTGATTGAATGGCTCATTTCTATGCAGGGATTCTTTTCTGTTTTCAATCCATGAACCTCATTTCCAGGGTTTAAGAAAAATTAAAACATCAAGTAATAACCTCATTCAACTTTACCAGCAATATACAAACATCAGAGAGATCACTGCAAAAATTTGGTGTTTCCTTAAATATTGCAGATATTTCTTCTATGTATTATAAAATAGAATGAATGAGCTAAATTTATTTTGCAAATGAGATTTTTTTGGCCTGTAAGAATTTTCATAATAAATGAATGGAACCTTTAGTTAATAAAAAAGGCTTAAGAAAAAAGCTAATTTTGCAAACTAATTGTGTTTTAATTAGCAAATTCAACATTCTTGTGGGTTTTGTATAAGAAAGAACTAGTCGAAAATAAGAGGCAAAGTCCATCCTTTTCATCTTTCCTTTTGCAAAAATCTAATCTCAACAATTTTAAAAAGAAAACATCAAGTCTGTATTTGAATAGAATGTGATATAAAGGCAAACCAAAGCCAATAAGCATACACATACTGAACCCCATGCATATACAAACAAAAACATGCTGATGTTCTTCTCCACATCTTTCCCTCAGTGTTTGCATATTAAAACACATATAAAGTTCTACATTTTAAAATGTGCTTGGGTCACAAAAATGATAACAAGATATTACTTTATGTATTTTTTCCTTATGTGAATTTCTCAGTCCTTTTGCCACCATGTTCTTCCTTCAACAGAGATAATGTCCTCTTCACTTAAATCATACAGTTCTGCTTCTTAGCTTGACTAGGACTGAATTTATCTGAAAGGTGTGGCGTATAGTCCTGTCAAATCAAGAGTGTCATAACCTTATACATAATTTTTTGGTCTGAAGTTTTTAACAAGACGCTTTCTGGAAAAGAGAAATGACACCACTATTAATTTCCTTTAAAAATAAAATGACAGTTACCTACTTCCCTTTAGATGACTTAAACATTTAAGGACAGGAAATCTCATTAGACTGTCAATCCTGACCTTGTACAGATGCCTAGGTATTCCTATTCAGTACATACAATATATTCAGTGAATGTAGTTTACAATATAAGGTGCCTTCTAACCCAAACCATTCTATATTTCTATGATTCTATGTAGGTATACTATTCATATGCTACATCAACATTTAACATGGTGCTGGGCATACACAGAAAGCCAACTTTTAAGCACAATCATGGCATGACACCCTTTTTTCTCAGGATGCGGGAATACTTTTAGGAAAATTTGAAGGCATCTACTGACTTTACATGGTTGCAGACCAATTATTTTTTTTAATTTTTCTTTTGTGTGTAGACTTTCAAACTGAATTAGACATCTAAACTAGGACAGAATGAACTTTGAGTTTCAGAGAAAAAAAGCCAAGGACTATAAATAATCCCAAGAAAAGGCTAAAACTGAACAATTACTCTAGTAATACTACCAAAATTTTATTTCATCTTAATTGTGACATTCATTTGATCATTTCATTAACACCGTTTCAATTAGCTGAATAAAATTGCAGTATATGAACTTAGTAGATTGTTTTATGTAGTGCAGCTTGATTTTTTTTTTCTAAATTCATAAAAATTAAGGAGAGATCTCTGATTCCACCACATTCCAACAATGGCAAAAACTTTGAAGTCATCAGGCTTCTCTGTATAGGAATTAGTAGGAATTAGTATGTCATTAGGTCCTGGCCTCAAATGTAAACCTAGGTAATTCACATTGTCAGAGAAGAAGCAAAAAGCCCACTGACAGTGCTTAGATCTGTCTTTGCCTTCATCTTTGCAGTCCATCATGTGACATGTCTGTTCTATAGTAATGGCAACCACAATAATATTCATTACAGCTTTAACTTTGTTGAGACTTTCATCAGGTATTATCCTTTTTTTTTGGTGGATTCTTTGTTGCCAAATCTGTGTAGAAATGCTTTCTTCAGTTGATACAAAAATAGGTTGCCTTGTCCCTATTTGTCTGCCTTTTCCACATTTCTTGTAATTTAACATTTTTCTGATCTGCACTATACTCTTGAATTTGGTTGAAACTGGAAAATGTGTTCAATATTAATGAGGAGCAGAAGTGCCAGATGGAGTAATAAAGAAAGAATGAACTCATAAACCTAATTTCTTAAGGGAATAAGGTAAAAAATCCTTGTCAGTCTTTTTTTTTTACTGTGAAGTATACACAGAGTGTTAATAATGTTAATAAAGGCATTGTGCTTGCTTATATTTAATGTAGTAAATACATAGCACTGTGTGCTGAGCTTGCTGGAGCGTATCTATTTCTTTCTTACTTATTCTTGCATCTTGCTTTGCTCCCTTTTCTTTGGACCTTCTCGTAAATAAAATCACAAAACTTTTTGTCAGAGGTTATTGGTGAAGTTGACATTTTGAAAAGTTAGGGAAAATATTAATAATAAAAATAACTAATAATGGAGCTGCTCAGTGATGGATCTGGACAGAATTTGATTTTTTAAAGAAATAATTGAGTTCTACTAATTGAGTTTAAATTTCAACAATATTTAAGAAATGCCACATTTGTTTGCTTGTAGATTACTGGTATTGAGATCATTAAATTCTTGAGAAATTAAGGTTATATGTTGAGTCTGACGCCTCATGGTAAATCTCCATCACTGGATATCATAATTTCAAGTATTTGGAAAGCCAAGTCACAGAGTCTAAACAACAAGTCTAAGTTGTGTTTTTGTTAAAATACTGTCTTGCTGGTTTGTTTTTTCTTTTTCTGATGGTCAAGGTCCCAATATACCTAAATATACATTGGATTAAATTAAATAGTGACTAACAAAGGAAAACATTAGCCCTACTAAAAGCCTGTCAAGGTAATTGGTATTATATCAACCCCACAAATATCAGCTAATTAAAATATTCATTCCTCTCTCTTTTCTCTCCTGACACATCTATTATGAATTGATGTGTTGAATCAACCACATAACGGCCCTGATTTTCTTAGAATTAGTTTTTCTCCATCAGATGCACTTTTATTCTGTTACTTGTGAAAACATATCGTCTTACGTCTCTGTGTTTATGAAATAATTTCTCTCTCCTTCTTCAGCTCTCCCGACATTACAGACACACATGTGGATACACACACATTATCATAAACAGTGGAAATGCAGAAAAAGAACTTTAGTACCTCTCCAGCTGAAGCATCGATGCACTGTCCGACCTATCTGGTTGCCCAAAGTGCAAAACTATTAGTATTATTATGAAAAAATGTGATCCATTGCTTGCAACTGAGCTGACTCTTCTTTCTTCTTCCTTCTGTACTAGGGAGCTATGAAATCATAATGAGGACTCTTCTTAGCTTGTGCTGTTTTTTGTTTTGGATGCCAAGGGCTTTTTCCTCTTTTTAGAGTCTTCAACAAGAGAAAGATGGCAATGAAAAATAAAACATCTCTAAAATGACATCAAATATATCACACACCACTTGGCTAGTGGAGAAATCAAAGCACGGATGTCTGAAGTCTGATGATTTATTTAGGACAGGTGCAGAGATAACCTGCATCAGTTTTTGCTAAACCTTCAGTAGGGAGAGCACTTTTTGTGTAAGTGGAAGGCCCAGGTTCAGGCTTTTTTGGTATTGGAGACAATCCAAATCCAGTCTGGTGGGCTTTAATAGCAGAGTAGCCTGGATAAGGAACCTTATCTCTGCTTCCTGTGAGAGAAAGAGTGACCAGAATAAATTTGGCTTTCCAGCCTAGTGGTGAGGGCATTTACCATAAAGTGAAGCCTGGATTCAGTCTCCCCTTCAATAAAAACCATTGTAAAAAATGTAGAAGATGCAGTTAGAGTAAGTGCTTGAACATTGATTTCTTTCCTCCTGGTGCATTCCCTTTTGAAGCTATAAAAGAGCCTAGCCTGAATAAAATCTATTATAAATGTAAGTACTTGAGGAAAAGCTATCACCTTACACTTAAGGAATGCCCTAGTAGCAGCTGTCTGCAGCTCCTTGGAGTGGTTGAACAAGAATTGAGCCTATTGTGCTTTAAGTTGACAGCAAAAGCAGGCAATGAGCACATGGTCTTGGGCAATTCTCAGTGTAATAATGACAGGATATACAAAGATCAAGAAGGAAGGTCCTTGAAAGTGAAGTAAATAACAAGAAAATGGTAGAAAGAGATAACCAGTCTTCTTGAGGTCTCATCTGTGCCATTGTGGGTTCACCAACTTTTTACGTTTCAATTTATCTTATTGCTTTAACCTAATCTGCAGTGCCCAAGGGACAAAAGATTAAGATTACTGGTCCTCATCTGGTGTGCTTACTACACATAAACATCTGTCATTAGAACAGTGCACTCAGAGAAGTGGAGGGAGAAACAGAAAAGAAAAATACAGGCAAGGACTATTTTACTGGGATAGTCATGATAATAACAAGAGTAAAATAAAATGGGGCAGTGACCACCAGCTCCTGAGAACATCCATCTATCTCCTTCAGGGCTGCCCAATCACATGGCTGTGGTGGGGTAAATCCAATATCTGACTCATCACAAGCCAGCTGTGTTTTTTTCTAGTGTCACCTGGATGTTCAAGGATCTAAACACTGGACATGATTTAAGAGATATCTTGGTATATTAGGTTACTATAAAAGGGGTTAAAATAGCTAGTGGCTAGACAAAATAACCTGGGGCAGATGAGGATCTGTATTTCCATTTTTTGTCTCCTTTAGATCACCATATTTAGGTTAGCAAACACAAAATACAATAGACTTCTGTGCTATGAAAATTCCATTTCTATGGTCTCTGACTAGAGTATGTTTTTACACAGCTTAGAGGCAAGATAATAGCCAACTATGGGGCCAAGAAAGCAGATTGAAAGGCTCCTTCTGCATTTTTTACCCTCCTCTCTATGTAAAACATGTCACCTTCTAGCATCATCTAAGCATATCTCAGTCCATTCCTAGCTGAAGCAGAAGTTGGTAGCAACTTGATGTATCCCATTATCCACAATGCCATGCTGCTTTGTCAGCACTACCTTCATATCAGATTATGTTCCAAACTCCATGAGTGAAACAATGTGGACCATTTTCCACCCAATGTATGTAAGGTCTAAAGCCTTGTGCTAGGTAGTCTCCAGCTGTTTCCAGTTTCTCCTTCCCAAAGAACCACCTGACACATTCTGGTACAGATGCTGCCTGTGAATTAGTCTCTGGACTACAAGAAAACATGGGCTGATACCCTGTTTTACAATACTGAACCAAAGACCCTTTAAGCACAAAACTGTCATTTGGAAAAATTTACAGTTTGGTTTAGTTTTTTCCAAAAGACTTTCAAGAGTCTAGGATGTACAGGAGCTTTGATTACAGTATCTCATATTTCCTTCTGAACTCCATTTCTCTGACTCTTTCCATGTAGTGTGTGAATACCTGGTGTATTTCAGTTTTCAGTCTTATCAGCCCAACATTTTCATGAATGCTTCAGTTTAAAATGGGATGAGAGTGCCAAGGTCATGAGAAACGGGGTGTGATTCCAAGTACCTGAAGACAAGTCTTGCCTGATAACTTTCTCCTCAAACATACACACAAACATCTTTCTCTCTTCAATTTAAACACCTACACTGTACTGCATAGTTGTGTATCACTAGGGTCTTCATCTGGGAGCTTCACCTGTCAAACAAAACATATTTCTGCAAAGGGAAGGGATTTTGTGGGAGAAGCTAAATCTATCCTGTAGAGCTGCACCTTGACACGTACAATGACTTAGACTGTCAAATAAATAGTTTTGATGATGTACAGTTTGAAGGCCCCTTCATCAATGTAATTCATTTAGTCAAAACCTATAATCCATCCCAATGACAAAACTCCCTTTTTAGTATATTATTTAGGAGCTATTTTTGCTACTCCCCACACACTTCTGCAGTGGACATAGGAGGAAGACTGCGCAAGTTTTTCTAGAGAAATGATGGGTGTGTGCAAACAGTATTTGTGTGAACCTGTAATGAGTCATCTGGTTTTTTGTTCCAAGAACTACAGGTGATATTTTAAGAAACTCTTATGTGCTGAAGTTTTCAACACCTTTCAAGGTTTTGTAGTTCAGTTTTACTCCTCAGCAGAGTAAATACAATACTTCGAACAGTATTCACTATTTTGAAATGTTTCAGTTTCAACAAAGCAATGTATTTTAACTACATTTAATTCCCTTGAATATATTATTTCAAAATTAAGATAAATGTGTGTGTTTATGTTATTTTGGAAGAATATAAGGAAAAAAACCCATCTGATTGCCCTCAAACGTAATAGGAATTGCCCTCAAACGTAATAGGAATTTGTTGCCTAGAAACTAGATACATCTTTGAAACCTCTGTAGTGTTCTGGATGTCAACAACAATACCTAAGTAGCATATGTTTTATGTAAGAAAAAAGTAAGGTTTGAAAAGGTGGTTTTGATGACAAAAGTGTGGGAATATGGTATCATGGTGTAAGCAAGCACTAAAGCACTCGGAAAGCCCAAGGATTAGGATCTGAAGTGTTAATTCAGTCTCGCTGTAATTTCACACCCACACTTCAGGTTGGAATGTTTATGTTGGCTTTGGGATGCAGGAGAGCACACTGTTTCACAGTAGTTTTGCCAATAAATATGGACTGTACAGTGATGCTCAGTAATCCCTTTCATGTTCTCTGTATTTCCTTATATGAAGTTTAGCAAAACAAGTAAGTGTGGTGGCTACTGCTTGTGATAGGTGTTAATTCAGCCCTAGAGAAGAGCAAGAGTCCTACTGAAGATTTAGTGTTGGAGTACCAATAAATCAAATATTATGCTTAGCCCAGTTTACCACTGATCTACTGTGATGTGTGGGAATAGCTAATCCTGAAATACACAAGATAGCTTAAAACAGGCTTCATCTAGAACTGCTAACACATTTGATGCCATTAATTCTGAATTCACCACAATAGAATATTTTTAGAAGAAATAATTTAATTTCTTTTTTAAAGAAATACATACACAGATGTGACTAAGTGCTATTTCTGCAGGTCCATGAGTTAGGGTACTGCTAAACAACCTGTTAAACCTTGTGTTTCAGAGTTCAGAGGTCATGACTTTAGTCAGGAGAAGTTATTTACCCTGGTTTAGCATAAAATAACATTGGGAGTTAGGAGGGGCTATTTGATTTCCTTAAAAATATTAATCAGAAATGCCAGTTATCAAGAGAGTCTGTCACTGCAATTAAATTCTCACGTTTTAAGACTAATGACACATCTAAAGTGGGGTTAAGGTTGGGAAACAATGATATGAAGAAATCAAGTTTCTTCTCCTTTTTCACATGGACAATCTGTGGAAGGTCTCAGTAGTAATTTAAGATCTACTGGGGGTTGGTTGAGAGCTTTGAACCATAACTTTCTATTTTAAAATTCACTGCAGTACAAGCACTACATATCACACATAAATCCATACAGAAGTTCCATTCAGATAAGGATTTGCCTGACACCTATTTTAAATGGGCAGTGTGCATCCAGCAATTTTTTTTTTCAGCTAGTCCTCTAACAGGATATTCATGATGACAGTAAAAAGCTTCACATACTCTTGTGGAACAAATAAATGGATTTTCACAAATTTTATGTAACCACCTCTTTATCTACTATTTATCTTTTTTTTCTGTTCAAGAACAAATAGTTAGTGACATCTGAGCCTGACAAACTCCTTTTTAAATAGTCTACTGATCTAGAGGAATATGCAAAATTATTCCATTAAGGACATACTTTATTGTCTGCTGTTGAAGTAGCTGCATTAAAAGGAATCTGTATGAAGAAAAAAATGGACATGAATTGATATCTACAAAAACTATTTCAACAAGTAAAGATAAATTATTTTCTAGCATAGTTTGTGCTGAGCTGCAGACATGCGTATATTTATATTCAATGATGTCTAAAAAAGAGCTTTAAAAATGAACATTGGGAAAACAGTCACCTGAGATTTGACACTTCAAAACCAATGGTCCAAATTAGTATTCTGAAGCCATGAGGCCATAATGTATGTGACTGAATAGCTACTGTTATTGGAACATACTGATTTCTCACCTAATGCAAGGTGTAAAGTAAATTCAAAAGCTGTACAATAAAATCTCATATGACAAAAAATAAAATTTTATTAGATTCTTTTTACATTGTAGCATTTAATAGACAGAAATTGGACATGAAAATTAGTTCGAAAATAGTGTTTTCGATCAGTTTATGCAGGCCAATAGCACCTCCTTCCCCCAAAAATAACTGGACAAACCAGTGTGGCAATGTTATTCTTTATGCAATTGACATTTTCAGAAGCCTCACAGCATTAGATTTTATTGTTGTTATTATTACTATGGACAAATGTTTTTAAGTACTTTAGGTTAGTTGTCATTTATGGATGCCTCAAAAAATAAAATTACTGACAGGCTAAGTGGGTTTTGAAAAGGTTTACTTCTTTATATTCAAGGGTAAATCTTTTCTAGTTAAATTATTAAGTGATTGTAGAACAAATACCACTTAAAATGACAAATTAAACTACACTTCAGCTTAGGACTATTTACTTCACCAGAAGTGTTTTCATCTGAAGAATTACATTTATGATGAAAACAAAGGCTTAAGAGTGTTCAGATACTGAGACATACACGATGGTCATCTTTCTAATCCCAGAGTCAAGGAGTTAGCCAACATTCACATTTCATAGTTTTACTTAGTATCACAATGGAAGGGCAACTAGAGACAAAGTGATATGATAAATCAGTCAGTAGTTAGCTATGTAGGTAGGTAGATAGGTAGGTAGATAGATAGGTGACAGTGAGAAAGTAAGAAAGCAGAAAGAAGAAAAGAAAAATACACAATTCTAGAGAACTTTGTCAGACATTGTATAATGGGTCTCCTCTCTGACAAATTTCCTAGTCATGGGAAATTCTCCTTTCTGTTATTCTTAGAAGAGGAGGTGATGGGGATAACAGTACATATACTCCCAGATTTTATAGTCTTCCTTGAGTAATTGCAGGCACTGTTTGGGAGGCCTTGTAAAATGAATTTTGAAGCCTTTATGGTTTTGCCCAGGTACAAACCAAATCCCTACTGATGTCAACCTGGTCTAGTGGGAGGTGTCACTGCCCATGGCAGAAGAGATGGAATTAGATGATCTTTAAGGTCCCTTCCCACACAAACCATTCTATGATTCTATGATTCCTTCCCTGAATGTTAATGAAAAGTGGAGAGAACACTGTAGAAGACCTTCACACAACAGTTAATTTTGGAAAGTGACATTTTTATGGCAAGAAATAAGCAGCTGATATTCTGAATGCAGACAGAAACTATGAGCTAACTGGGAAAACACGGGAGCTGAAACACAGTACTGAACCTTGCAGCTTTATTCCAGACTGTGCAGAACCTTTGGGTAAGCTCTGGAAACAGAAATGTCAATGCAGAGGATTGCCAGGAGGTGAAATCACTAAATGAGATAAATCTTGTTATGAACTCCTGTCTTGTTTGCATAGAAACTAAACTGGCAAGTGAAGCTAATCACCAAATCTGAGGATCCTGCCCTAAAATTGACTATTATTCCTCAGGGCAAAAATAAGAACCTATATTTTTTATGTTGTGTTTATTGCTTGATATGGGTTTTTTTGCAATTGTATTCTTTTAACCAGTTGAGACAAAACAGCTTTTTCTTAGGCCTGGAAAACAAATATTAGAAACTTCAATGCTTAACTCTAATAGATCTTAACAACTAATGTAGTTTTATTCTCTAGCCTATAGCATATCTAATGAATTGTTAATAGATCCAAAGCTGAGTGTCATACAGCCTTAGAAGCTTCAATACTGGCAGCTCATTTATGATTAATGAGAAATAGTTTTAAAAGTGTAATGGACTGAGAGAGGGAGATTGAAGGGACCTCAGATTTTTATGCAGCTCTGATCTCTTCAGGGAGCAAGTGCACAGGAGGAGATTGACCTCTTGAAGCAGAGACACTTGCTTGTGACAGTGCTCCCTTGCTGGGTCCTCCCCCCAGCTTCCCCCTATCCATCCCAGTTCATGGAGAGGAGTGTAGATGAGTACAGGAAAGCATCATAGGAGATTAATTTTTTTTTAATTCTTAATTAATAACAACTTTAATGCCTGCTGGAAATTAGTAAGTTTCCAGGGTTCACAGATGTCAATTTTCAAACATCCTTGAAGCTGTGACTCTGTCCATCAGAGGATGGCCGTGGTAGAGTGAAGCTGTCTCTTGCCTTTAAAACAAAGGGACACCTTGAGCTCACAATGTGGAGCTGTGATCAGTTTTCCAAATTAAGGCACTCAAACACCTCTGATCTGGTTTAGACCCAGTACCTATTCCAGCCCTTCAGTCTTTACTCAGGCAAAAGTTTTGCTGACCTTGAGGGCAGCTTTGCTGAGCAGCAGACTGAAGAGAAAGGTACTTTCCATCCCTATTAATGCTGCAAGGCTTACAGAATACCTCCTTCACATTCCCTTCGATTACACCAAAGCATGTAAAAAGAAGAGTTTAATTTCTTTGACACACACTGTTTCAGTTGCTGGCATGACAAGTTGCTTCTCACTGAAGCTCTCTAAAATACTATTGATTTTGGCAGAATGGCTAAAATTAGCTACTATCTGCTTCTTATCATATCCCACAGTCAGTTTGGCTTTTTTTATTTCAAGTAACAAGCACTACACATTTCATGGTTTAGGTCCGATTTTGTTTGGTCAAGGAATACAACTCTCCTCTTTTGCCACTTTGAATAAGATGTCTTGTATTGTTTTGCCATTTTCAGCTTCTCCAGTGAATTATTGCTGGTGTCATTTTTGACTATTTTCTATACATAAATAGACTTTGTGCCCAGGAGATGTGTCTTCCACATCTGAAGAACAAGGGAGAATCCATTGTTCATAATCTCATAACATTCTTTTGTCTTTAGAAGAACGAATACAGATAAAAACTTGCTGTCTACTCTGCCTTATGTTTTGGTTTGAGGTTCTTGCATTGGTGAAGTTTCTCTTGTGAGAATACCAAAATGAAATATCATGCAGGAACAGAATACAGAAATACACCACCCTGATGACATCTTTGTGTAAACAGTACAAGTCACAAACAGTAGAATCTGAGTATGGTTTTCTTTTTCTGACAGATATTTATTTTATTTGATTCTCTCTTTACAAGATGTCTTTCATTTTATAGTTGTAAAAAGGAGAAAGATTTTGCAGACAAGTGTTTTGCAGCAAAGGACTGAGTGATCTGTGTACTCTTCAGCAGAATTTTCCTGCAGTTTTACTCAGATGGGAGTTGTCTCTTCTTCTCTGTAGAACAACAAATGTGGCATCATGATGGAAGCACAGATCCAGACAGAGACAAGGCTGGGAATGACATCAGGACCATCATCTCAGGTTTGTACCATGTAGGAAGTCAAGTTGTCATGTCATCTACCCCTGAATATGAATAAAGATGAACACGTCTCTGTGTTACAAGCCAGCCATGACATAGTGAGAAAATATTGTGATTTTGACTTTCAGTCTTTAGATCAAATTATAGGAACTCAGCCGGGTGTCTCAAATTCCCAGTTACTAGAACAGATCCTGGGGTGGCTGGTAAGTAGGTGTGAATAAGAGCAATGGCAGTAGAAACTAACCATGCAAATCCTTAACTGTACAGACAAGACCCAAAGTCCACGCAGTCTTAAACTAAATCAAGCACTCTATAAGGACAGTGGACAAGCAGAATCTTCATTTTTTATAACTTAAGATCATGTTTATCCCTTGTCTAAATTCTGATTTTGCAGTTCACTTCACAGGAAGTCAAGCAATTTGGGATTTATCAGGCTCAGGATGAGCTGAGGAATGTGCCACTGAGGAGAAATGGTGATGACTTTCCTTGCTGGCAATCTTTACCTGAACTATCACCTGCAATGTGTAACCAACCATAGTTTTACTGAGTGAATAACAAAAAGTGGCATTAATATTTTACTGAACAAAGTCTCTGCTTTCATCAGCTCTCATTATGATTTGATTTATTGATGAATACATGGGGGTGCTTTTCAAGGACAATACATAAAATTTTGCAGGAGCCACAAGAGCACTCGTGTTTAACAGGCTGCAAAACACCTTACAACAACAATGCTCCAGTGACAATATTCTTTAGCTATAAGGCAATATAGTGGCGAGCAACAGCTTATGAGACTGTACTGAGTAAGAAAAGCTCTTTTTGGTTTTTAGCTCTTTTTGTCGGGTCATAGGATGGTCGTTACATTGCAATTTATTATAATTTTTTAATTTCCAACATACTATGAAACTGCTGTATATTGTAGCACATCTGCAGCCATTTAGAACTTTAGAGCTGCAGTTATTTTTCATACTTAAAATGTCTCCTGTTTCACTGCAACAGTGTGGATACAACCCAGATCACCTTGCTTATAGTGGCTATTAATATTATGAAGACTATCGAGGTTGCAGGTGCAATGCCAGTTTCACACATCTGCCCTAGCTATTTACTTCCTGTGCTGTATCATGAGGGCTGTGCTTTAGGTGTAACTTCAAAGTTACTTTGCTGATCATGCAATAAAACATGCTGGAGTAAAAAGGTATTTTAAATTTAAATAACTTGCATTAAAGCATACAACAAATTAAACATCATCTATGTTGGTTTGTCAAGCTTGCTTTCTAACACACAACCATATATCAAGACATGTAAAAGGAAAAATTAGTTACATTAAGGAAAATATGTAACATTATATATAACCTTCTGATCAACGTACCAGACTAATGCTTGTGTTCTTCTAAAGAGATCCCCTGACCAATTAGATGGACCTATTAATAGCCTTTTGCATTCACTCTCTTTACTACTCCTTTATAAGCCATTAATAGGTATATCAGAGAAAAAAGTAACCCCATAAGAATTGGCTTTGGAAAAGATAATCTGAAATCATCTAAGTTCATGTGTCATTAGTGTGGAATTGTTCTCTATAGCATAGTTTATGAAGCTTTGTTCAGTCTAATGTTAGGTAACTCAAGCACGGAATTATTTTTCTGTTTCTCCACAGGCCTCATCACTAACTAGGTGGATAGTTTAAAAAGAAATAAAAAGTTTTTTTCATTTTCATTTGATTACTTTTGATTTTCCACAACCGATTGCCTAGGGTGACCTGTAGCTTCTTTCTTTTATGTGTATTTGTTTAAGTGACTTTTCAACTGTATTGTTGCAAATAAGGAAGAGAAAGATAAAGATTAGGGGTTGGGGTTGGGGTTTTTTAGCTTAATTAGAAGACATCAGTTTGTTTCCCTTGTTGATATTAAAAAATTCAAGCAAAATTCTATTTACTTATATGTATATATTCACACACATATTTTCAGTCTGATGTAATTGTAGAAATCATGGAGTTTAGACCCTATTTTTATTTGAAAATCTGAAGTAATTATAAATTATAAAATACATATTCATAAGCTTACTTGTGTTTATTCTTCCATCCATTTCTGAGAAATATTCAATGACTGACATGAACATAGACAATCATAGAAGTTCTTTCTGGCCACAGGGTTCTCATAGGAGACAGAGGTGTGAATTCAGATTCTAAAAGACTTCCACATTGTGAGAATCAGTTTATAGTCAATGAGAAAAGGGTATAAAGAGCAAGTAAAATATTAATGTTAAACTCTTGTTTTGTACTACAGAGCATTTTTTTCCAGGCTACCCCCAAGAGACTAGTATAAGATAAATACATACCTACAAATAATTTTACTAACTATAAAAATCATAGACATCTGTGGACCAATCTTACTTCTTATTTAAATCTATTGCTATTACTAGACTATTTTTATTTCACACTTTTTTTCCTTTTTTTTTCCTCTCTAACTACATCTGTGAGAACCCATGAATGCATAGCCCAAAGAAATAAGAAAAGCCCCTTCTAACCATAGCTCAATGTCCTTTTTACAAGAACTATGGTTAAGTATATCTCAACTGTTTGTGTAATTATGCTTTAGTCACTATTAGGCAACAAAACACATTACCCTGGCTTTAATTCACTATAACAATACCATTCACAAGCTCCTATCTATTGCATGTTACCTGAAACTTTTTATTTGTTTTTCTGTTAATATATTGGTAGTCATTGTATCTTGAAAATTGAAATGCTACAATACACTTTTCACTGAGAGGACAGAACCTAGCAGAGGTGCTTTTAATTATATTCTTAAATTAGATATCTCTGGATAAATTTAATACTAAAATTGAATGTAGTCAGGTAGTCAGAGAATGGGAGAAAACAATGAAGTGTTGGAGCAAAACAGAAGATGGAAACAAAAAAAGTAACTATGTAAAATAGTAGATACAAGACAAGAATAGATGGGGAAAAAAAGTACATGACATAAAAGCTAGAAAGCAAATAACATGATGGAGAAATACAGATCTAAAAGATTTAATTTTTATTTGTTATTCAGACAGAGTTCTTGTGAAAATCATGGTTCATCAGTTTTCATCCGCAGAAATGACTGGATGTAGACCAACATAAACTGGGACTAGCCTCTCATAGGTCTGATTTGGTGATATCAATGAAAATTTCAGTATATTTGTCAAGAAATAATCAGGGTTTTGAAATCATAAAATGTTCTAAGGAGAGAAAGAATTGGTGAAAATATGGAAAGAAAGCATTAAAAATTTGTCAAGGCCAAATTTTCTGTTGATGCAAATAAAGCTTCTCAGTCTTAGCAAGATTCTGGCCATATTTATTAACATAATTTTTCTGCAATGTCTACAATATTGCAGTATTTCTTTAGTATAGTGTTCAAGATGAAAAGATATTGGGGAAATTCAACCACAAATTAAACAGGAATTATATTCCCGGAATTTAGTATGGTCCCTTTTCTGCTCTGATAGAAACTACTTTTCTTCATTGACATTTATTTATGAAATTTCTGATGTAAGATTGTATCTTCATCCCCAGATTCAGCTTTCTATTTAAGCTCTGGTTAATGTTCTTGTGACCTTTTTTTTCTGGATATGCACCATGCAGTAACCTCAGACTTTTCTGAGATACTGCTCAATGTCTTATACAATGCCTATTTGATGAACTCAGCTGAAGTAAATACATTACCAGTTCTCCCGGAATCATGTTTGTGTCCTAATTGCCTCTTCTGAGCAGACACCATCCATAAGCTTTTTTGGTCACTGGATCTTGGTGATTTGGTCTAGGATCTGGTGAGGAGAAAGATACTCTGTTCCATAGGAAAAAAGGTGGTTGAAATCACTGGCAAGATTTCAAGGTTTCTGGAAAAACAAGGAAGGAAGATATCCATCCTGGGTATCCATCCAACCCAAATTTGGGTTAACATTTCATCTTTTTATGAAACATAAGTTCAAATATTTCATCTACATTTATTCCTAAACTGTGTTATCTAGCACACTTCCTCTTCCCTCTTAGTGAATAAGACAACTGAAAATTACTTCAATTTATGCATTTTAAATAACTTCACAGATCTTGTGGACATTTTTACATAGGAATCTGCATTTCTTCTGTATCCTTTTCAAAAAAGATGCAACAAAGCCCATGCTTGCTCATCCTTAGGTTAAGCACATGATTATACAGCATGTTACAAGTGCATAGTTATCCGTGGTACAGGGTGCACATGTACAAGTAATCACATTTCCTGTAAATGTGGTAGCTCCTGAACTAATAGCAATGTTATTGCTTAAACATGTTACTCGTTTGAGCTAATTATTCCTGTAGTAAGTGGGGAGGGAATTGCCACACCTAGCAGTCCTAATGGGATAAATAGAGCTCCTGTAGCAACTCCAGATTGCTTATGTGTATTTGCCTGTATTTATGCTAGCTATATACCAAGCAATCCTGTCTATAATGCTTCCAGAACACAAAGTTATAGCTCCATTGCTTATACAGTGTGACAAATACATGTTAAATCTGAGGAGGTGGAGGGTAACTGCACAATTCATTTTAACGAACACATTACTTTTTTTTGGACTTGGTTTAAAAATAATCTCCAGGCTTTTACTTCCCCTTGTGGTTTTACAAGAAAACCTCCATATTATTCTTGGCAATATTCTTTCAATTACATTGCATTAGTAATTATTTTATGCAATATGTCAGGCAGTGCTTGGTCAGGGAGCAAATTGAGTTTCGTACCAAATCATAGAATCATAGAAAGGTTTGGGTTGGAAGTGACCTTAACGATCATCCAGTTCCAACCCTCCTGCCATAAGCAGGGACACCTCCCACCAGACCAGGTTGCTCCAAGCCCCATCCAACCTGGCCTTTAACACTGCCAGGGAGGGGGCATCCAAGCTTCTCTGGGCAACCTGGGCCAGTGTCTCACCACCCCCACAGGAAAGAATAATGTTAAGTCTAATCTACCCTCTTCAGTTTGAACCAATACCCCCTTGTCCTATCACTACATGCCTTTGTCAAAAGTCCCTCTCCATCTTTCTTGTGGCCCCTTCAGATACTGAAAGGTGTTCTAAGGTCTTTCTAGAGTCTTGTCTTCCCCAGTCTGAACAACCCCAACTCTCTTAGCTTATCTTCATAGGTGCTCCAGTCCTCTGATCATCTTCCTGGCCCTCCTCTGGACTGGTTCCAACAGCTCCATGTCCTTCTTATGTTGGGGGCTCCAGAATTAGACACAGGACTGCAAGTGGTGTCTCATGAGAGTGGAGTAGAGGGGGAAAATCACTGCCAAACCACCAACAAAGTCAAGGGGATTTTTCTGGGAAGATTGACAGTACCAGCAGAGCTTACTTTGAAAGTGAAAAAGCACTCATGGGTAAAATAAAACATTACTGAAGTTTCAGGTTAACAGTTAATGATCACACAGTTCTTTGCAGGCAATTACTGCAGTCTTTTTAAAGCCCCTTTCGTGGCTGTTTAAGGGACCCTGAGGGTTTCCTGTACTACTGGTACCATTTTACCAAGAAAGCAGTTTGCTTACATCTCAAAATGCAAAGTTTAACTTTCTCCTTTGGTATTGTGTCATGTAATATTCTCCCTCACAGTCATTCAGCTGAATGTAGTTTTTATTTTTACAGTAAAGTGAAGCAACATCTGGGAAGGCTGATATGGTGTCAGAACACTGAGATTGTTATCATTGAACAAGTTTAAAATGTATGTGTATCTACCACTGGTAGCTATGATTAATAAAAAAAGATGTATTTATTCTCATTATTTTGGGGGTGTTTGTATTTCTCCATAAGTCCATAGTAAGTGGAGTATTTTATAGGTAATTACAATCTTAGTGTCATACATAACAGGCTAGTCCTGTCTTAAAGACTTTTTAATGGAAATGTGTATAATGTTTCTGCACATGAATATCTCTGTTTAACCAGACCAGTCTTTTTCCTCAGTGGCTCGTCTTTCTTCTTCAAGCACGTCCAGCCTTCCTTGGCTCCTTTGCCCTTCACAAGTAGGTCCCAAGGGACTCTGTCAGTCAAGCATCTAAATAGGCCAAAATCTGTCTGCACAAAAACCTGTGACAAGAAGACTTCATGTTCATTGTGCATTGTATCCATTTTCAAGTGGGAGACATACAACTGATTGTAATCGTCTGTCCTACTGTGGCTCAGTATGTTCTTATCCTGGTGCATCACCAAACAGTTTATACTGCTTCTGGGACTTAAATGTACATCTCCAAGTTCCATAAAAAGAAATTTGCTCTTTCATTCTAATTGCTGTGTTTTGGAAAATTCTATCTGCTGAAGACAAGGAGGCAACTCACTTTGCTTTACACAATGGCAATGTAACCATCTGCAGCAGCCACACTAAGCTTCTACTGTTGACTGTGGTGAGAAATAGGAATTACCAGGGCAAAATTTAATTCATTTCAAAATGGATATCTGAAATTAGTCAAACTATCTAAAAGCACCCAGGTTGCTGAAAAGACTATAAAATATCCAATAGGTTACTTGGTGAAGACTGGATAATTTCTTGTCTATATTTGTCCAATGTGTCACACGTCAGCTGTTCGATAAATGGCTTCCATCTTAAAATATAATCAGTTACAAAACATGTTGTTTGTACTTACAAAATTTGAGAGAGACAGAGAAGAATAATCTTAAAAGAATGAATTTCTGGTGATCTGTCTTGAATTACAGCCACATCAATGACACCTTACCTCCTGGAAAATATTTTTTTCCTAAATAAGAGATATTTAATTACAAGTTGAACCACAAATTGTAGACAAAATTTCCACATTGATGTTCAGTGGATTTGATAATATGCATATCATCACTCAAGACTAAATGCTAACAAAACCTTTTTCATTAGTGTTGTATTAATATGCATACACATGCACAAACATATATAATGCACAAAATTCCACCTAATATGAAAATCACAGCATACTTAGATTTTTCATCAATTACTTTTTGAAATAACATTAACATTAGTATTTGGAGTTTCTGTGCATGGACATAGGCTATATTTATTTATCTACATCAATAAAATATAGAATTATTTAACTACCATCATACAGCTAACTGCTTATTACAGGAATTTACAGCTTTTAAAATTTTGCATCTAAAAAGATTCACATTATTTAGGTCAAAATGTTACATTTATAGTTCATTATGTGTTTTTTTATTTCTATCATTTTTATTCTTCTATAGATCTTTTGATATTCCATTAGCTTCCTGAAAAGCAAAACAATTTTATTTGATTCAAAGCAAGCATGGGGAAGATTTGATTATTAATGTATTGAAGCAAAAATATCAACTGACACATTGTGGTATTCAATATTAATTTCTTAAAAGAGACAGAAATGTTGTTTGCATTTATGTGACTTTGCTGTTTCATTTTGTATGATCCATTAGTTTTTCTTTTCTTGCTTCGGGGTGGATTTGACCCATCCATCCATGCATTTTGAATCATTGAATCTTTGTTTGAGTAAGAAAATATGAGCTTCAAAAACCTAAGTTTTTACTGTTCTACTATTCCATATTACATAAAAATTTCTGTTGACTTATTGATTTACTTGGAATTCTTATTGCATTTGAAGAGATCAAAGAATGAATGACTCCATGTAGGTACATTTCTTTGAGGCATGGCAGTAAAATAATAGAAGAAGCTTGGAATCAACTTGAAATTATTCAGTAGTTAATAATTTGAAAAATAATTCATTCAATCTGGCCTTTTGCATAAATTAAGTGAAATCAATGAGAGAAAGAACACAGTTTAATTTTTGAAATCCATGCTACAAGACTTTTCCCTCTTCACCACATTCACCACTGGTCTTAGTGAAAGAGGCAGTGGGAAGACTACATGTGGGAAGCTGAACACTCAGATATGGAGCAGACTGGACAAATGAAGAGCAGACCATGGCTCCAGGAGCAGTGAAGATCATTGCAGAACAGTGTAGGTGTATTGTTTCTGCACTTACTTTTGCATGCTTCCGAGCATCTGATGTCACCTTGAGTAACACATCACCACCACTACCTTCTCTTTAGCTCCTTTGACAATATCCATTTACTAAAATAAAATAGAAATGGATGTGCTCCAGGAAACGAAAGGTTTGCAAATATATTTACAGAGCAAAAAGTAGGTTTTTGTGCCAGGGAGATCTAAGCCTGTCAAGAGACTGGGTCTCAAGAAATAGCTGGTGGTCTATCACCAACAGGCAGGATAATTTTACTGCCACACTCATTTCTGGGTGGCCAGGAAACCTGGTCTAGCTCATCTGTTGTAGAATAAGTTCCACTAATGTTACAGATTGTATCTGTAGCACAGCATCTAAGAAAGCAGTCAGCAAATGATTCAAAGTTTGGAAATTACTTAAAAGCATATTTGTTTGGCAAATTCTTATGAATAATAAACATAATATACTTGTAGGGTATCAAAACCAATTGTAAGCTATTTACTAACAGAACAAGAGAAGACATTTCCAATAAACACTATCCACAGAAATAATCTGGGTTTACTTACTAGAGCATTGAATCCTGCTCATTACCAGGAAAAGACCACTCCACAGGCATATGTAATGTGTTTTCTACACTTCAATTTTCAAGGTGTTAAGCCCTGTTATATTAGTTTTAAGTTGAAAATCTGGTTTGCAACAAATGCCTAATGGAATCCAATATTAAGAAACCTTTCTCATTAAAGAAATTTTGAGTACATCTCTGTTTTATTCCAAATATGACAATAAAGTGACTGTACTGGTATGAGTCTATTTTGAGAGTTTCAAGCCCTTTAATCACCTGAGCTTCTCTTATATAGCATACAGTGACCATTTTGTGCTTATTTTTGTCCACACACTATAATGAATCTCAGATTTCTTTGTGATGTGCTGTCTGCTTGTGTCTTCTAAAGGCTTACCTTTATATCTTGGAAGAAGAAGGAAAGGGAGATAGAAAGTTACACATATATAAAGACCAAAAGGTGGAATTCAGAAGCTGTGTCTTAGCTACTGGCAGATTTCCTGTGCTTAATATGCACCCTTTAAAGAAGTTCCTGTAGGGTTATGGGAAAGGTAGGACCAAGAAGATGAATTTAAATTAAGTCCATCAGAGTTTCAAGTTGTGATATACCAGACGGTTGGTGAATATGAGCTTGTAGAAGACCTGATGAATATAAGCTATAAGAAGAACTTACAGAGGTAAATTGTCTCAAAGTCAAAACCAAGCATCTACCTCCAAACGTATTTCCTTTACTTGTAATGAGGCTTCAGCTGCTGATTATCTTTGAAAACTTGCAACTCCTTACAATATTCCCGGTTCTTTACTTACAGCCTTGTAGTTCTTGTAAAGATTTTAATATCTGTGCTTCCAGCAGAGATTCTTTTCTTTATTCTATGTCTAATTTGTGATTCTTGAAATCAACAGAAAGGCTTAAAAAAGTACATATTCTCAACACACTCCATATGTTCACTTGTATTTGGTCTGGATAATATCACTGTTATAAGTACTATTGCTATGATTGTCTCTTTCCAACACTGTTTTCTATAGAAAGGAATGGGAATGATAACGTGAAAAAATGTAACATAGATCCAACCCTAGCTTATATCGTTTTGCCATGCAGTCTGTCATTAGGTCCCAAAACATCAAAAAGAACTGTTCTTTTGCTCGTGTTTTTAATTATCCAGCTGTTTCTCGGCTCTTGATGAAGATACTGATACTTTTTTGCTAGTCTCAACATAAATGATCAAATGAACATTTTCACCAAAATAAAAAGTCTATGATGAAATGCACTTTGTCCCTATTTTTTGTATGTACTGCATACATCATCTAGCACTTACTTCATAAGAAATTGAAAGAATGGTTGAAAAATATCTTTTCTTTTTTACATAAACATTTTTAACACTTCCTTAATAATTATTTTCTGCTTGAGTTCCCTATCTTTGGGAGAAATGTTTCTGACTTAGTGATGATTGATATGGTTATCTGATAACTTCATACCAATGCTTGAATCAGAGTCTTTGGGTCTAGCTATCTTACTTTAAGAATCCTTTCTTATCCCATGCCTTTGGTTTAATATATCTTGTGATTAGTGTTCTCTTGTGTCACTCTAAATAAAGTCTCAGAATGAGATTCATATCACCTGACTTGAAATGTCTACAAATGTAGATATCTACATATGAGGCAGGCAACCTAATCCCCTTTGTCTTCATTGGGAAGACATAGTCACTACTTGGGTGCGATTCATCTGGCCTAATTTAGATGTCTTGATTAGGATGAGAGGAATTGTGTCCTAGAAATGTCCATTCCTTTCCACTTGCTATAAATGGAGTGACTACAGATAGCTTAAATGAAGATATACTTGTAGGTATCTCAAATTTAGCAAGATAAATTTAATCTTTTCAATTTTCCACTGTTCTTTAATAATTCACTTTAAATTACTTATTTTATTTTTATTAATAATTGAAAAACAACCAACCACATCTTCCCCACAGACAGTTTTTTCCAGATAACTTTTTATCTAACCTCTTCTACCTATGTGTATTCTGGTGACTAAGTGACTAACAAGTGACTCTCAGCAGAAATGTCCTACTTGATTGTTTTTGGAACTTGATCCAAGATCCAGTCAATTCAGTTTTATCTTGTATATATTTTATTGTAATTATATTTATATCAATTATAATTATACACCTGTGTTTCTCAACATCATTGATTGTACTCAACCCTTCCTCTTCAGCCTTCCAATAAACACAGAAAACCACGTCGTCTGCATTATGTTATAGACTGTTAACTTCCTCCTTGTCCTCCTGTCAGGCTCTTGCTTTAAGCTTCAAAAATATTCAGAGACTAATTCAAAGAATTAACCTCTACCTCATTTCAGCCATACAGCTTCTGGTTACCTATATAAAACACTTGTGAAATTGCTCCCTCTCCCCTTCTTGAATCACTAAATAGCCTTTTCTTTCATGACATGCTGCTGAAACCTGAATATAACAAATGACAAAAGTAACAAGTAGTCACTTTGGTAAATCTAACATTGTGCTTTTATCTTGTTTCATATTTTACCATTATTTTTCTGGTGGAGTACCCGCTTTTCCTTATTAATTTGCCTACAGTTCTCCAACAAAAGATGCACTTTTTTAATTTCTGACAGTCGGAGTTGTAAAACATTTTTCCTTCACCTATCCACAGTGCAAGTTTTTTAAAATCTTATGATCTTTAAGAACTTTGATTTCCATCACCTGGTTCTTTACCCCAAAAACATTCCTTCAACATCCTATTTTCCTCCTCAGGAAACATAAAATTAATTTCAATGTTTGTCCACTTTTTTACTCATGCTTCCAGTAATGACTCCAGGCCATAGTCAAGGCAAGTTACATGTCTTAAATATTTAACATCAGCCATTTTGTCTTTTATTTTCAATTTAATAAACAAGGTCTTTTCTTTCACTATTCCAAACATTTCTTACAAATCTATTCCGGCTTGTAATACGTGTCAGGGACTCTAGTCACTCTTCAGACACTTGTGAATTACATCCATCCCTGGTCCTTTCTAATTTATAGTTTATGCAATCCCCTTTATACATCCTTGTATGGAATCTGCACTTCTTATTCATTAATCATTATTAGAATTATTCCTGAGGGGCTTAAATTAGATTGATTCTCCTTTTTATTGGCACTTTATGTACCACAGAGAATACTGGCCCCATAAAGCCTACAATATAAAAGTTGGTTTTAAAGGCCAACCATCAAAGGTAACAGTCGCAAGTCCCACCAGACTGAGCCACCTAAGATTACAACCCATTGAAATGACTAAATAGAATCCTACAAGCCTGGCCAAATTTAACAACATGGATGTAGGTGTGTCTAGGTAAATATATACACACAAGTGTGTATATAAGTTTTCCTGAAAACCTGAGGTGAGATTTTTAATTTGGAAACATCTTTTTAGCCTCTTTTAGTTTCAAAAGTAGAAAATTGTATTGTCTTCTAATACATAGCACATATGGAAGCTTAGAAGTGGTTTATGATGTTCTGAAGGCCTCCTGCATGAATATGGCTATATTGACATTTTAGTTCCTGACTGACATTTTATTTACTGACAGAATTATTGAAAACTTTGCAGCAAAAAGTATTTTAAAATATGCAAATCAGGTTGTGCCACTGAAGTGTAGCAGAAAATAGTGTCACTAAGTTTATGCACCCAAGTAAGTTGACAGCTGCACTTTTATTTCAGAACTAGTCAATTTGCAGCACAGAATGAACATGGGATGACCCAGAGATGTGGCTGACAAAAAAGTTGCTTACTCCTTTCACAGTGTTTTTTTGACTTCTCTATGTTTCTGCTTCTCTTTTAACAAGATTGTCCATGTAACATCTGTATAAGGTCTCTGTGCAAAACTTACTGTGTTTATGGGCAAGATCCATCTAGCCTTAATCCTGATTCAACAAATCACAGAATCACAAAATCACTTGAGTTGGAAGACACCTTAAAGATCATCTAGTCTAACTCCCCTGCCATGGTATGATTCTGGTATGATAATTGGACAGGACTCTATTATTCAGCTTTTCTCATTTAGGTAACTCTTCTGCTTCATAGCTCTATAACAAGATCTGCCTGCCTCTGTCAAGACTTATTGTACATCCAGTAACAAAGTTATACCAGAGATCATGAATTTCCATCCTACATGGACTCAGATCTTCTGTAGATTTTCTGTAAATCATCTGCCTATAGTTTGCTGTTTTCTTTTATTCATTCTCAACTCTTTCCATTCATCCATCATGATTTTTTTCACACATTTCTCTAGTGAGAAATCATATTTAAAGAAGCTGTAGATGGTTGGGTTTTTTTTCAGAATGCTTTATATCAAGTCTAATACTGAAAGAGAAAACTGGAAAAAGCTATAGACAGCTTTTTCTTTTCTTCTCCATTTTTTTCTTAGCTGAGTTCAGTCATGTTTAGGGCCAGATTTTCTTATATTTATTCACATTAATGAAATACTTTATAACAGAAATTGTCACAATGGCCAATATTAAAGAAAAGATCTATTAATCTAGAAATAGATTATTGGAATGTAGTTCTTAAAACAAAATCTGCCCTATGATCTAAACACTTTCTTTAATTTTATGATTATTTTTACAGTTCTATAAAAAACAGCTAAACTGTACCATACATCCAAGAAGGATTTTAAGGATTTTTTTTTTTAAAGTAACACCTCTGCCAGTGACCATCCCACGAATGCTCAAATTTGATGCTCTCCAGTTCTATCAGTACTTGCCTTTAAAAAAAACACAAAATTCCACTAAAATAAAAAATGTTCTATTTTGTTCTCCAGTCTCTTACTCTCCTGCTCCTTTTTTCAAACTAGGTATTTAGCTCCTAAGCAGCCCTGATCCTATGAGCTAACTCTGTTATCACCAGAGAAACTACATTTACTAAAGTCCAGAGAGATGGATATATCTTCCAAGTTATGGTATGCCTATCTATTCCTAACAGATTAGTTCATCTACAGGTTGTCCTTGAGATAACTGGCATGATTAGGGTGCATCCAAATCAGCACTTGGATTTGTGCTCCCTCTGGGCTCCAAGTGGTAACCCTATGAGTTTATGGCATAATTGACATAGTTTGTGGTGTTTCCATACCATTAAACTTTAAGGGTTTATGATGCCTACTTTGGAGGTGGTTTAAGGACACTTCATAATTGTGGAATGAAGTCGCATCCAGTGTTGTCCTTATTCCAAACTGAGACTGGACTTTGGCCTCTTTCCTCACTTGTTACTTTGTACAGATTAAAATTTAAACAGCATGGATGGTGGAGGATACCCTGGGTATGGTTTCATAAGCAGTATAGATATAGCCTCAAAGACTAGCCTTTAAGAAGAGAATACAACCAGTCAGTGGGACTCATGCACCTCATTCAGTCATGAAAGTAATATTTAGGATCCTAAAGAGCAGGTCCCTGTCTCTCACACTGATGTCCTCCAAAATACCACTTGAAACTCTGCATTATGTGTAAGCAGTTCTATACTTCTGCAATGAAATTTATATCGGTGCTTTCCAAAATGAGTTTAAAGTTACACAAAATTTGCTCCTGCCTCAAAATTATAGTCTTTTTTACAACACCAAATGTAGTACTTTACCAATTTCATGTACTGAAATTACTGGTTTCAATGTGGACTGAGATGTCTGTTATTTGTTTAAAACCTTTTACTTCAGTTCTCTACAGAGACACTCAATTGAATTACAAGCAAAATAACTCTTGATGTAGAAATGCAGCAGCCATGTCAGCATAATCTTGTTCCTGACCTAATAATCCTGCTTTGATGAGGATAATCTTGTACTACTGTCAGAACTTCAGTTCCTCCTTGGTGAACTTTGCAGGATGTCCTCTGGTTCAGTCCTCCAGGCTATCAAACTTCCTCGGGATGAAGAACTACCTTTTGGTATCTCAACTTCTTTCTATAATTCAGTATAATTAAAGTTTTTTTACTTTAAAAAGGTATTATAAAGTAAAAAGTAAAAAGGAAAGTAAAGTATTATAAAGTAAAATAAAGTATTAGAGTAAAGGAATTCTTCCTAAACTCTGTTCTAAATCTACCCTCTTTTAGTTTAAAATCATCATCCCTTATCCTATCACTACATGACCTTGTAAAAAGTCTTCATAGGAGAGGTGCTCCAGCCCTCTGATCATCTTCTTAATATTAGATGGTAAAAAACATCTGTACCTGAAGTGTTCACCCAAGGCTACCTTTATAACCATCTTATGCCCTGCATAAGCATATGATGTGGGAGACTATTTAGCCATTACCAGTAAGCTATCTCCAAATGCAATAAAGTTAATTTGTGAGGCTTGGTATATGCATGTCTTCTCATAGCACACAGCTCTAGTATTACCATATGATTTCAGACATCAGAGAGAAATGTAGTTCATTAACACAGGCAGCAGCCCACCCCCTTCCCCCATAGATGGGAAAGATGGAGGCAGATCTGAGTGAGTGTAAAATGATGCAGCTTTTTACATGTCAGTTTGGTACCGAGGAAACCGAGGATGACTGTTACAATCAGTCATAACTTGGGCAGACAGACTAGATGGGAAACAACCATCCAAGTTTAAAATTGACAGTGCAGAATTGCTAGCACTCCTGCTATTACAAAAAAAAGTGTATTTTACACACTGACATGGACAGTCCTCCTGAACTGCATCATTTCTAAGAGATCACACTTCCATAATGTTTAACTCCCCACTGGGAAGTTAATGGACCCTTCCAGTTTACGCCAGCTGAGTGCCAGTGTGATGTGATGTCCTGGGCATTGAAACACAGCTTGCAAAGAACATGCAGTTCTCAATAAAATTCAGCCCTTGAAGGTAACAATTTAAATGTGTTTTCAGGCCCTTAAATCAGTGGTAATATTTTCTCTACGTGTATAAGTCTCCATGGGGTATAGGTACTGCAAACAGTTGCAAAGATAAAAGCAAATGGCAAGGTCTCAGGGCACACAGAAGTGACTAAGTATGTACATCAAGAAATGTTGGCTGAACTGTCTCCTGGCTTAATCCATTCTGTTATTAAAAAGACATAACAAAATTAATCCATTCATAGAAATTATAGATCTTAAACAGGTCTTTCTATGACACAGGGTAGGTGCAGTTTGTCTTATTAAAAGCTGGAAAGTTTTTCATATTAAAAATGTTCACTGTTGCATATTTGAGGCTTACTGTGTGCATGTTAATAATGTAATGATATCAAATTCCAATACAAACTTCTTCAAATCAACTTGTTTTTTTGGCAATTTGGAAACTTCAAGTTTACCAATACAGCTAGTTTAGGAGGGCACTGTAATATACAAACAAGACAGCCAACGTGAAATACTGGTATTGTCCATGTTTACATTTCAGTAGCTGCAAATAAAATAAAATAAAATAAATAAATAAGACTCTACAGCTGAAAGTGAGCAGCTTAAAAATCAACATACATCAGGCTTCATTATAAGCAAAAAAATAAGGGCACTGGAAACTAAATAGCTAAATGGGTAAAAAATCCCTAGGAGTTAGGTGTTTCTGACAGCTTGAAGAGAACTGCTGGGGGAGTGAAGGGGAATGTGGGATAGAGAAAATTTGCCACCATATTAATTAAATGAATAAGCTATTTATTTTTGCCTCTGACTCCTGGAATGATAAATCTGGGACTCTGAAAAGTGGCAGAACAGTACCATTTACTTAAATGTAGCATGGGTAAAGGGTTAAATAGAAAGACCTCTTCATTGACAGTAAGGAATAGGACTGTAAAGTGTAATAACATGAATTCAGGTTAATCAGACACACAGCATAGGATTAAGAAGGATGCAATGCACAGTTCCAATGTATATTTAGTAAACAAGAAAGGCTGTTTTCATACAAAACCCCATTCTGGGATTAGGAAGATAAGTACAAAGTTGTCAGTTCTGCCATCATTGTGCTCCTTGCTGTCTTCCTGATTTAGCTCTCTGTAAGAGGGAGACAATAACACGTTTTCATCCTTCCTCATCATTTCTTGAGGTGACACTTATGGCCTTTCACATAAACGAGGACCTGACTAAGAAATTTTTAAATATGGAACAGGTAACAATCTCCATCTAAAGCAGATTTTAATCTCAATATGAAACTAGAAGCAAGAAATGGTTATAACTGTTGTGGTTTACCAGCTAAGTACCAGACATCCACTCACTCACACCGAGTAGGATGGGGGAGAGAACAGGAAGAGTAAAAGTGAGAAAACTCATGGGTTGAGATTAAGACAGTTAAACAGGTAAAGCTGTGCATGCAAGCAAAGCAAAACAAGGCATTCATTCACTGCTTCCCATGGCTGCCTGGGGAAACAAATGCCATCACTTTGAATATCCATCGTGTGTGTCGTCCCCTCCCCCACTTCCTTCTTCTTCCCCAAGTCTTATATGCTGAGCATGACATCATATCATATAGAATATCTGTTTGGTGAGTTTGGGTCAGCTGTCCTGGCTACATTCCCTCCCACCTTCTTATGCACCCACACACTATCAAAACATGGGATTCTTGAGTTCTTAACAACAATTAAAAACATCAGTGTATTAGCACTCTCATACCAAATCCCATACTCAGGCCAAAACATAGAGCTGTTTAAGTTACTAAGAAGAAAATTAGTTCTATCCCAGCTGAAACCATCCCGGCTGAAACCTGGACAATAACACAAATTGGAAAGTACAGGGCAATATTGGTATTTTATAGTTCCATAATGAGGCAAGACTTCTTATACCTCTATCAAGATCTTTTAGAAGTATCAAGGCAAAAGTAAATCTCAAGGAAGGCTTTGAGCTAGGATAATGGAAAGAAAAGACAACATTTTCCCAGCGTGTGGGAAGTAGTATCTCCCAAAAGAATAGACATCAACATCAATTTGCAAATTGAATAGTTTGGAAATGAATATTTGTTCAACAGGCAGGACAAAAGTGGATACCAGTTTTTGAATACCTGATAAAAGAGAGCAGTGATAATAAAAGAATTTGAAATAAAGGACTTGCTGTATGCACCAGAAATAAATGGGGAAGTGTATATAGAATAGTGTGCAAAGACCAAAATGAAAAGAAGGGCTGAACAAAACAAGGCTCAAGCTGTCAAGGCCAAAGAAAATGGATAATGCAGATGTTACAGATTGGGAGGTTGGAAGAGAGTTTTCTCTACCTGTTATTTCTATTTATATTGTAAAATCTCCAGTGCAAGGTTTCTTCCCGGCTTTGGAAGGGGAACTGGTTAGGTGAAAAGTTGGATTTTTTAGCTTTCAAGACTTGGATTTCAACATTTATTTGCAATACTTTTTTTCCTGTCTTAGTGCAGGCCAGAGAGTCACTGTCTTTTCTGATAACAGTGCAGGGCATGTCAAATGTAAGCTGGAAAACAAAAAGTTTGCATGCTGAATGCTGATCATAATACAGAAATGAAGACAAAAATTCTCAATGTCTGAATCCTGGAGCCTGCCACATTTTTTTCTCTTTCTCTACATCAGAATCCTGAAAACATTTGCACTGTGAGTCACAGAGGTAACATGGATCATTTTTATCCCATCCATCTCTTCCCATTCCACTTTCTTTACTCCTTCTCCTGTACAAGGGACAAACACAGAAGAGGACCTGACCCTATCATCATCTGTAGGCCAAGGGTGAAGAATATTTTTTCTTTAAAATTTAATGTAAGATATATGGTATATATTAAAGACTAGGAAACAGTATACACACAGGTGTATGTTTGTGTTTAAGATACACAAAGGGATGTAAATGTATTTTGCTACTTTCAACTTGCTATTTCTGTCCTCTTCAGTTATATGAGAGTTTAGAGATGGAAGATCTTCCTTCCCTAGTTGTCCCAGTCCTGAATATAAATATAGTCAGAGGTCAAAATGGGGTGAAGTAGAAGATACTCTACTGCAATCCTCGATTTAGATTCCAAGTGTCTGTGCCAAGTCATACTCTTTGTTATAAATACTAGGAACACCTATCTTCAATTTAAATTGTTGTCTTTTCTGCAGAAGGCTTTAAATACAAAAAGAAAATAAAACAAACAATGTAATAAAAGAGGTAGTGAGAGAAAGAATGAGATTAAGACAGGAGGAAGGCAAGGGACAAGCAGGGAGAAGTACAGAAGCACAGGCAGAGATGCAGTTTTGTAAGAGAGAAAAAGTTATTGCAATAATAAACCCTCCAGTGTGCAATAACTTGCCCTATATTGTGGAAGTTACTCATAGCACCTCCTGCTCCAGGAATTTGAGACACCAAGCTAGGCTACTTTGTATGTTTCCTTGTACGCCAATACCAAGATTGCACTTCAAGCTCCCAGCTGCTTCACAGCAGTCGTGGTGATTCAGTCCTGGGAGCAGAACCAAATATTTGGCTGTGTTTGTGTGTGAAGTGCACACTGAGTTCTTTTTTTTTTTTCGCTCTGTGCAAAACCGTAAGAAGGAAAAATATTCTAGACAAATAAAAATACCAAGAAACTGTTTTACTAGTCTTCTGTACTCTGTAATTCTGTAATTCTCTTGGAGGGAAACAAGAAGAAAGGTCCTTTCTGCAGAAATAGAATAAGGTATTATATATTAAATTATGCAATAGTTGCTTGGCTAAATATGATGATAATAATGCAATAAATGTGACAAGAATATGTACATGTTACTGGCTGACTGAAAAGTCTGCTTGTCTAGTACTGGAAAATAACTTCATGGCAACTAACTGGGGTTAGTAGGTTCAAAGGACTTAAGATGGAAAGAAAAAATACAGTCCATTTGGCTTTTGATTTCTGGATTACACTCATTAGACATTTTCAAGCTTTCTGATACAGCTGAGGAACAGAAAATTACTCTCTGCTTTGAATGAAAGCTGAGATACTTCTTCAGTTTGTTGGTTTTGATGTTTTTGCCATAGCTGGAACTTTTAAGGAAAAGAAGTGTAGAGAGACAGGAAAATTGCGTGAGATGGCAGCAGAGAGTTTCATTGATATTTTCTTGGTGTGATCAGAAGGGCCATTTTCAGCATTGATAAAGTTCTCCTTGGAACAAATTTAAGACTGTGAATAACATATTTTTCTTATTTAGCTCCAGTAGATTCCTAACTAGTACCCCACAGGTCCATGGAACACAGGCTTAATACAACAGTTTTGCTTTGTCGTCGTATCATAACAAAAGACCAAGACTTTCCAAGTGTAATTCTTCACCGAATAAATTCTTATCTTTCCATTAAATACTAACAGATGCATTTCATATGCATATGCTTCTACATATATCTCTATAATTTTCCAGATTTGAGTTTTACAAAGACCAAAGCCTGAGGATTCTAGTAAGTTTTTCCAATGATTAATTATTTTCACTCCAAAGAAATCTGCCCTATATTAAGTCTGAACAAACAGAAAAAACTTCCAGTCACCCTATTACTTGTTATATCTATTTCTGCTAGAGACTGGCTCACTATTAAAGTATTTTTTCCTTCTGCATACAAAACTTTTTACAAATGTGAGTGAGGCCCTGTGTGAACTTTAGAAGAGTGGAAGAGCATTACAACATTATTCCCATCAGGAAGAGGAAAAAGGGAATTTCCTATCTTTGTGGCTTTTTTTTTGTGTTTTCCTTCTTTCTGATACTGTCAGGTGCAGAGCTGTGAGATGTTTGGTAAAGAAGCATGTCATTGTGTCAGCTTGTAAAGAAGAGTGCAGAGTGTTTGAAAAAACTGTTGAAAGGGAACCAGTGGCACGAGAAAAACATTCAGAGCCACATGTAGCAGCATCATCATGATAGTTTAAAGGAAAAAACAAGAGGAATAAGTCACAGTGATGCCAGTGAACTACCAGTCTTTGTCTTTTAGCAGTGTGAAAGACTGAGACACAGCTAACATCTGTCAGAACAACCAAGCTGATATATTGAATGTCCTCTTCCATTTTGAGGTACTCTTTCCTGTGCAAGTTATGGAGATGTTCACTGTTGTAGTCCACTGGATCACACAGAGGATTCATCCTTCTTGTTCAAAAAAACTTGGCATTTTGTGTTGTTTGGAGTGTAAATCATTTTTTGTGTCCTTGTATGGGGCCAGAGTACACATTGATGCATACTGATGTTGCTCCAATAAAGTATACTAATTTATACCAGCAGAGTCTTTTTCCATAATTGTTTGTATTCAGGGAAGCAGAATGAATTGCACACTCACAGGATTGATCACTAGGTGTTGTATCTAATTGTTTAAACAGTTTATCCACCCAAAGTACTATGCCAAGCATTAATAAAACTGTGCTAAACCTGTGCTCTGAGTTAGTTGGGTCTGGGCTAGAAGCAGATTTCATCATTCCTTGGAAATATGTTGGTTGAAACATAGATGTTTTCAGTCTACACAGAACTGCTATGGTGACCTGGAATAACTGATTTTGAAGATCATAATGGCAGATGCTTTCAAGGAAGTTGGGTGGGACTCTGGTTCCACCAGCACGTGTTTCTAAATCTGGACTTATGGCCTCACAGCTCCAGCTAACACAAAAATAAATGCATCAGTGTTCCCAAAAAGGAGCTCGTAGACATTCTAGGTGATAATTGCCACTTCTGTACATTGTATGTGTGCAGGGATTTTTTTGCTCTATGCTTTGAGACTGTCTTATTTTGGTTTCAGTTGAAGTAAAAATATGGTCTCACTTGCAAACTGTATTCTTTTAATTCCATTATAACACTAAGACATAATAGTCATAGACATGAAATTTCTCTGATTTCCTTTACCAGATAATGTGAAAAATGATACAGTAGCAGGAATTAAGCCTTAAATCTTCTAAAACAACTTAAAACCTCTAAAGCAAAAACTAACTCTACATCAACTACATTGAAACATCTTTTATGTGCCTATGACATGATATGTACCACAAAAAGATCAGTACCAAAGACTTAGTAAATGCCTAAGAAAGGTCATCTCTCTCAGGAAGCAGCTCATAGATGATTTCTATTATTTCTGACTGTTGATCAGGGTCTGATTGTCCTTTACATTATTTATTTTGTTTTATACTATAACAGGATAAAGAAAAACTTTGGATAATACATCTGCATTCAAGGTAAAGTCTGCTCTTGTGTAGAAACAAGTGCATGTTTGCTTTGAATGTACTAAGGAATGAACAGGAGGACTCAATCTGTTCTCAACCACTGAGCAGTGTCTACATTTCTGGAAACAAAACCAGAAATGGGCCCCCAAAATGCGGAAACTAATACAATGACTCAAAAGACTCAAAGTCAAACGTTTTCTTTCTAGTGATTGAGTTTAGTGAGACTGAATGAAGGTCTGCATTCAATCTTTAACCAAGCAAGGAATGCTTAATTATCTTTCCTATTTGGTTGGAGATGGAAGAGAAATTATCTTCATTGACTTAAGGATACGTGATTTTATTCTCTGTGGTATAGGAAGACTACATTCTTCTTTGTGTGGAGCAAATCAGTAAAAATCTTTGGCTTGTAGCCTTTCCTGCTGACCCACAGATGTCACAAACTGTAGATCTCCTTCTTAACAGCTCTGAGTTGTTATATAATCTGAAGTTTGAAAAACTTCTCTTCTGACTCCTACCCAAGGCACTATATAATAGATATTGTGCAGGTGCATGTGTCTTCTTCCCCGTTCTTATATCTGCTTCTTGATGCTTTTTTTTTCCTTCCCCTTACGGCTGTTTGAAACTTTTGTGGGATTTGTCAGAAAACACAATTTATTTATTTTTTTCTTCAGTTCTGTTTTCAGATGAAAACTGAATCACACAGAATCACAGAATTCTATGGGTTGGAAGGGACCTCGAAGGATCATCTAGTCCAACCCCCCAATTATCAGCTTAAATTATCAGCTTAAATTATCAGCTGAAATATTTACTGAAGAAGAAAAGATGTTTGAGATGTTTGTTTTCCCAGAAATCTACATGAAAATCCCCAGTCCAGACATTTTATATGCCAGCCTTGGTGGATGGTAATTTTTCTCTGAGAAATAATAAAATAATGGACTGTAAATGAAAAAATGACAAGCTGTGTTTCTCACACACACACAAGAAGAAAATATCTCTTTTAACCTTGCTAGATGATAAAGGTAGTTGAAGAGTGTCATTGCAACTCTTTGTGAGTTTTAATTGTTTTTTTTTAGACTCAGTGTATGTTGCAGTCTCATCTTGAGCTGGATAACAGTATCATGAGAATATAAAAAGGTTTGTATACCTATGACTTGGTGGATATCTCTGACTTGTATTTCTCTCCAATAAAAAATGTGATATTAATCCATATTTTCAAATATGCCAGAGTCCTACCTGGTCCTACCTTTCTTTAATTTATTATCATGTAATTCTTCAGGCTGAGGGGAATGAGGAGTCTTCATCTTCTGGTTTCTTTTGTCTTTCCTTCCTATTTTGTTTGAGATTTCCCGAGCAATGCCTCAGACTTCTGTTTTCTAAACTTATCACTACTTTTGTCTGCAAAACTTTCTCAGCTGCATGAGTTGAAGTGCTTTCAGGCAGAGGATAATGATTTTCTTCCTCTGTGTTGGCAACAGGTTTTGGAGTTGCTTTCTGATTCGCAGGTGTACATCTCTATGCAGCTTGCTTGCGAGAGGAGAGAATAATATCATTATGCAAACTATGCAAGGATGGGCACCCAAGGATCTGGGAAACCAGATTATTCAATCTGCTTTTCCTTGCCTGATATTTTATTCATGCTAATGTAGATCCAGAGTTTTTCTATAATACATTGTTTAGATAGCCAATCTAGAAAAACACTATATCTAATAAACATTTTTTTTACTTTTTATTTTTGCCTGATTAGTTTCTTACTGATTTACCAACTACAACAGAGAGATCTGGTCCTGATCCCAACCAGTCACAGAAATGATGACCCCTAAAGACGGCAGCGAGGTAAGAGTGAGTAGGACTGGAAAGGACTCAGCTCTCATGAGACACCCCCTGCAGTACTGTGGCCAGTTCTGGAGCCCCCAACATAAGAAGGTCAAGCAAGTCAAGAGGAAGGCCACAAAGAGGATCAGAGGGCTGGAGGACCTCTGCTATGAAGGCAGGCTGAGAGAGTTGAGGTTGTTCAGCCTGGAGAAGAGAAGGCTTTGAGGAGACCTTAGAGCAGCCTTCCAGTACTTGAAGAGGGCCTGCAGGAAAGCTGGAGAGGGACTTTTTATCAGGGCATGGAGTGATAGGGNCTAGTGGAATGTGTCCCTGTCTATGGCAGGGAGGTTGGAACTAGATGACCTTTAAGGTCTCTTCCAACCCAAACCTTTCTAGGATTGTAGGATTTTATGATTCTATGATTCTATGAAGTAGTTTATCTTTCATTTAAGTTCTCAAAGTACTTTTTTTAAAGTGAACAGATCAGTCAATGAAAATATTTGATAATTTTCAAACTTTTCCTCTCTTTCCATGTTGTACATGGAAAATAAATTATGTTCAGATTTTAGAAACTAACAGTTCTGCTGGAAATGGTTTGAAAGGCCTTATCTGCTGGAGAAAATGGCCAAATTGTCACAAATAGGTGTGAGGACTGACCCCACAGTTCTTGCATTTATTTTGTGGGCAGTGTGCTTCATGCTCTCAGAACCATTTTCAAGTACCACTTTAAGTAACTTGGCTTCTTAGCGATGACACAATAGGGATCTTTCTGATGCTTAGTAATCTGAAGTCAGTTTTAAGATGTTTGTAGCACACTTTATAGGCAAGCCCTTCATTTTTTCCATAGCATTTTGAGAAATATCCATATTCTACCTGTTACCAGCTTCAAGACCTTAAGCAAAAGCTTTTTCACAGAGATAACTTTATCAAAGCTGCAGCCTTGCAGAATTACAAGACTGGGGTAGCAAAACTGAATTCCCTGCTATATTTTTCAAATAATGGTGTTCTAAGCATACTTAACTTTCAAATATAATTTTCATATGTATTTCTAAATAACTAGCAAAGATTCATCCTCATCCCTTCATAAGCAAAAAGAGCTTTGGCATTGAGCTTATTGGAGTTGGAAAGCTGCTGTAAGTTAACTCTTGGATAGAGCACCAAAAAACCCTCATACGTTTAACAGACTGTGGTATGCTATAGTAAGTAGTTATACTTGTCCAGAATTTTTTATTGTTTTTTACAAACCTTTTGCTATGTAACAGTTCCTGACAGAACATAATAAATGTCCTAAGATTCATGAAAACTTAATGGAGCTAGATTTCAAAAACACAGAGCTAAAAAGTAGATGCTGGAAGAATATTTTAACATAGACTGTTTTGTTAAAATCTTTGATGTCTCATTAAGATAATATCTTACAACATGAACTCTATCCATGTTTTCTGTTAGCTCCATCCTGCCACATTAACTTTTAATGAATTGTTCTTCTAATTTGCTGATCAAGATTAGTGACACTTTAATTTTTCAGTTTCAGGGGTTTGAGTAGAAAGAACTTGCAGATGACATCCAGTTATCCACATAACAGCCAGTTACTAGAGGAACTAAGTCAACAGACATCTCTTCTTTCTGTCTTCCAAACGGAACATGATGAGCCCCCACTGCCATTCTGGATAACCACAGAAAATCATGGATGAAGATGACTAAATATTGACGCCTGTCAGTTAGTGAACTGGAAGGAACTCATAATCTAATTAGTCAAAAAAAGGTAAAAGAGAGAAAGATAAAGAATATTGTCAATGATCACAAAGATGTTCACTGATAGGAGTGATGAGTCAGGCCCCAAGTTATCTAGCTCTCTTCCAGCTCTGTTTTTACCTCTGACATCCTCCACCTAAATTTATGTAAATTAGACATGGACAGAGGTTTTCCTCCTCCTGGGATGTGAATTTTTTTCAGATTTTACCGTGGCTCTCCATCATTTAATATTATACTATGGCAACAATATTATCTCCCAAATTTCATTTACTGGGGGCTTTGGAAAGCTGTGTGCTGAAAGATAGTTTTCAATGTTAAGAGAATAATAGTGCATTTATCCTAATAATAATAAAAAATGCATTGTCTCTACTTGGAATAATTTAAGGACAGTGTTTACTTAAATTAAAACCTCTGAGTTTGATTGAGGCATTTCTATTTGTATGTAAAATAAAACTGTCACTCAGAAAATCCAGAATTTAAAGATCTATAGGGGGATTCGGGATCACAGAATTATTTTTGTTTTAATTTAATTGCCTATATTTCCCCCAAAGTCCTCTGGGTCCTGTTTTGGCTCAGCCTAAGAACTTGGCTTTGTTTTTCTGACACTTCCCTGGATCTTTAGAAGAAAACATGTCTATTCTTATGCCATTTACCTCTATTACCAGGATTTAGGTTAAAAATTTACCTAGATATCAGCTTTAGAGGTCAATATTGACGTGGGTGATGTGATTTTCAGGAATGAAAAAAAAAATAAATCCACAGCAAACAGCAGAAAACAATTCAGACTGGACTAACATTTAGCCACCTCAGCTTAAGGACAGTTTGGCATATATTCCTCAAACTTCACAGTAAAATTTCATTTCATTTTTATACTAAATGACAATCTCCCAGATTTAGCAAATACCCGGAGCCTAAAATACCATTTCATAGCAAGTGCCCTGAAGAATCAGCTGGTATCGTATATTAGTTAATAATGCATTTATTAGCAGAGTTTGGATAATTAACAAAGATGGAAAGATGGAAGTTATTGAAGTTAAAGTGCATTTCCACCAACCTAATATCAGGTCCCCACTTTCTTCCTACGGACACAACAAATAATGCCTTTTCTCTGCCCAACACTTCATTAATTTTAAGTCTGTCAGTCCCAGCACAGCAGATCTGGATGGGAATTAAACATTGCCATGGACTCCTGGGAGCATAAGAAATGTTAGGCTGCCAACCTCCACAAACCGGAGTTGTATTCTCATTTCCTTTTCCATAGCTGTTTTGTCCTAAATGAAAATAATTAGAATTTAATACTAAGGAAAATAAACAGACATTTAATTAGCCAAATTATGCTTTTCTTGTGTCAAAGTTTTTCTCCCACCTGTGTCTACATTCTATATTTTTGTTTACTTAGAAAGAGAGAGAGAAAGAAAGGAACTGAATTAATCTACACCTGACAAGATTACTTAAGAGGATTTTTGCCATAATGCTCTTCCACCCAAATCCAGGTAAGAGCCCAGCTTGAATTTATAGGCTTTTAAAAAAATCTATTCTGTTACCCTGTTCTTTGCATTTAGGGAATTTATAAAAAGCAAAAACAATCCATTGAATTCAATAATTTTTGAGCAAGGCAGTAGTATCTATTGTGATCTCAGAATATAAACAGATCCCACTTTTAAGTTTTATTTTTTCAAACATGGAAATAAATGCGAAGACCTACAAACATGTGATGTTGGGGTTTATACTGAGATTGAAGCATGTAATTTAAATAAAAAAGAGAAGAGCTTTCCAAAGTAGCTGGATAAGTGCACATACACAGAGCCCAGCTCTGCCATGCATCACCACACATTTTGTATTCAGTGTGTTTTGTGCTGATCACAGCTTTCAGTCAGGTCAACCTCATCTGCTTTGTTTACTAAACACCACATGTATCACATCATGACAGTTTTTATTGATTTGAATTTTGTGCAATTTCACTGAATGCTACAAGATGCTATAGCTGAGACTAGCACTTGAGATTAAAGCTGCATAGCTGCATATAAACAACAACATTTTTAATAAAAAATGTATTTAGGTACTACTGAGATGACAGGCTGAATGGTTGGTGCAGAATAGGCTCTTGTTCCTAGCTGATGCTATGCATTATATATGTATCACCAAACTGAACCTGGCCAAGATATGAAAATCTTTTATCTAATTAACTAAACTCAGTCCAGCATCTTTTAATGTAGTTCTGTATCCTGCTAGCAGCTAAAATACAAGTATGTAGGTTAGCTGCAGAGAGGGAGAATAAAAACTAAAACTAAAAGTGAGGTTGTTTAGTATAATAGATGCAAAGGAACTCAACTGCAAAGGCCCCCTCGTCCAAAGCCTGCAAGCAGTCATAACACTAAGGACAAGGCAAACAGCTACTTAAAGATCACCACAGGTTTTTATAAAAGTGTGCAAATAACCCTACTAATCTGAGATGCTGAAATTCTGTATATCCCTGGATTTTACCTAATTCCTGGCTGCACAAGATCCCTTTTTAATAGTTTGTTGTCTAAAGAGCATTTCACCCTCAGAAATCCAACCTTCTTCGGGGACTCAACAGTAAATTAATCACATTTCCCTTCCAGATACAGCTGGGATGGTGATGAATTACAGAACACAATTACAAATATAAAGTTTTAAGGTAAATGTGAAATTATTTCTCACCAGAGAATCTGACATCTGAAATCACTCTGCTTTCACCCCTGTCTTTCATAGAGCTGTAAGATCTTGAAATGGCTTTTCCCTGCTCCTGACAGCACGACCCAGTGAGGGCACACATCTCTTCACCAAAATTTAGCATACATATACTGGTAGCCATGTACAGAACAGAATGTGACTATCATGCTATTGAACAGGTAAATGTAGAAGAAATTTTTAAAAAGTAAATTGCATAACTACAGCCCAACAGTACTAAATTTAAAATTACTAGTTTTATTCACCTATCTACTTTCTTCTGCTGTGCTAGTTTCTATAACCCCCAAGACTGATCCCTAGGTTAGGATCACCCAGGATGCTGGGCCATCTCAAGTAAAACATGTTCTTACCTAGAAAGGTTGGACAAGATGATCCTTGAGGTCCCTTCCAACCTGGTATTCTATGATTCTATTATCGTGATCACACAGCGGTGTCAGTTAAGATGTTCCTTGGAACTGGGTAACATTGTGTGACCCACAAGTGTGTCGTAGTTTGTCTCTATTTTGAAAATTAGACCCACAAATTTACCTTAAATCCATTGAGCTTAACTGAATTCAAGGGGAACTCCAACTGGATACCTTTGGTGCCAAGCATAAGGTTTTACATCAGGGAAAAACAAGCAGCTCTGAGAGTAAAATGTATGGAGTCTCCATTGCACCACTTATCCAAAGAAGATCAGTTTGTTTATTTATTTAGAGAAGCAGGGTATTGTCAGTGATCAGCTGTGTAGTTTACTCTAACACTGGTTATTAGAATCAGTACACAACCTGAAAAGGAAGAATTAGAAGCACATTTCCTAAGTGACCTGATAACTGCACAATTTAGTAATCTACTTGCAGGCACAGAACAACCAGTGAACATCCAACTCTTTCTCCTGCAGTACACAGGCTCTTCCTCTATAAGGGGTGTTGCAAATTATGTCTGACAACTCTGGATAATCACTATTTTGATGTTTTGTTTGCCCATTCTTTTTAAACCATTGTGACCAATTCCCATGAAAATCCTTATGTTTCAAATTGGAAAAAAGATAGTTAAACAAAAAACACATCTCTCCAATAGAGCCAGAAAAATCACTTAATCTGTGCAGTTAAAGTCAGTAGTCACTAAGATGAATGCACCATCGGACCCCTAGGTATCATGATCTCCACTCTGAGATTTTCTAGAAGCTATTTTACCTATATTACTCTCTAAGAGACCTTCTTTTAGGAGTATTAGACAAATCATCAACCTATTTTCTTGTCTCATTTGCACCTGCTCTCCTGTTTTGTGTTTGGTTACAGAACTCAAAGCATGTCTTTCCTGACATAAAAAATGAAACAAAAGATGCAAGAAAAGGGTCATTTAGGTTTTTTGTGGAGACAAATAATAATGGAATGGATATTTTTACAAGTGTCCCTAAGTTAATTAATGATAAACTAGAAGTTGCTTTTCACCTCCAACCCAAAGATTAAATTTAAAATTCCATATTGTATTGTATTTTAACTGCTCCGTTTACTTTATATTTTTTAATAAAACTGAATTTTTAAGACTTTTTTTTATAATACCAGTATAAATAGCTGTGGTATTTTTAATATACCATTTCAAAAATTTTCTCCCTACTTCTTCCCAGATAGTGGGAATAACTTATCTTCCTCAAAGAAATTAACTTTTGAAAATATTTACTTGTCTGTATGTAACCAAAATTAACAGTTTACCCAAAGTTCACCACAACTGGATAAGAGAAAAATAATATTTCTCCTCTTTGGTGCCAAAAGATCTGAAGTGTGATTGGGATTATGGACATAGCAACCAAACAGTAACCATCTCAAAAAAATGCAGTTCCCAAGAATGTTTTAGACACCAAATCATGTTATTGCTCACCAGAAAAGACTAAGTTTGAAACAAGAAGTGGCTGGAGCAGCAGCCAATGGATATGGACATAGTCATGAAAGGAGACAAGTTGAGAGACTGAAGTATTTGAGAACTGTCTATGGCTTCAGCTGATAGTGACCTGAGCTGCCAGTTATGTGACACAAGTTTAGGAGATATCTTTATAAAACAGATTCTATTTTCAGATTCTTACTTATTTTACATTCTTAAATGATTATGCAACATTCTGTCTGTAAGGAAAACATATAAGAAAAATCTGATAAAAGTACCTTTATTTAAAGACAGTTATTCTGATGTTCCACATGTAAAATAAATAAATAAATAAAATCTCCCAAGTAATTTTATATTGTGTTTTATTTGCCTATATTTCTGTAGATATTTTGATTTTGAAATAAGATTTGTAACTACTAATGAAGATACATTTTCCCCCTTTTTTGGGCTTGAAGATGGATTCTGCGCCACCCAAGAGAAGAATGTTCATGGCCACACTAAATCTTATTTTGACATCCTGAAGACTTTGAAGTTAATATGACTTATTTAGGCTCACTTCCAACTATTTTTAGTCACTGATTTCTCTTACAGAAATATGCTGACAATCAGTTAAAGATGCATTTGCATTAAGCTGGGAGCCAGCAAAGCACTTCAGTTGGTGTACTTAATAAAGTGCATCTTCCATTGAAATCACTGTGCCAGTCTGCAAGCTTAAAAATAAGCATATGCTTAACCTGTCTGATGAATTACAGCAGATCAGCAGTTTTGTTATCACTGAAGTTAGGAGAGGTCCTCGAGATTCTTTCTTTCCTTCTTTTAGCCTATTATTAAAGTGAAACTTTCTAATTGAAAGGTTTGGGACTGTGATTCAAAGCCAGTCACAATCCATCACTGGAAAGATGTGGAACATGATCATTTGAGACAATCACTTAGTTTTAACTTTTAAATAACAATAATCAGTTTTTGCAAACAATCTTTCCTTTGGCTGCCTGAAACAGCAGTTTCTAGGCCAGCAGCTGCTTTCATGGAGTCACCCGTTGCTCTTTTCTTCAGCAGGTCAAAAATAGCTGAGGTGGTCATTCTGCATCACTGGCATATTAGTTATTTTGCAGTAGAGCCTTAATACTTTGCACAGTATGTGAAGAGTTTCATGTATGTTAATTTGACCCTTGCCCCTCAGTACTTCCAGGATGTGCTGTTCATAGCTTTTGAGTAGAGCAAAGCAGCTAGACAGCGTCTGCCTTTCAGAGCTTCTGAGTGTGAGCTGTTGCACAACTTTACAACACCCAGGCCCTGTTGATTTAATTGAACCACTACCTATGTCAGTGCTGTATAAGGCTTGAGCAATACTAATAATGTCAAGATCATGGAAGACCCAATTCTCTATGAAGATAGTTACCCAGAATACGACTTCCCTTAATCTTTGCCAGCTAGGAGTGAAACAGAACTGCTTTTACCTCATTACCTAATGCCAAAAGAGAGGAACAGGATCAACCATCTTCTGAAGATGCATCTCTCCAGTGTCTACTGAGAGATTTTAGATAAAACACAGAAGTCTAGACACAGCAGTGGCAAAATGAGTTAGCTGCAAGGCCAAGGCATAAAGAATGTTTATATGTTCGGCTTCTATCAACAAGTTATACAACCAGGTGTGTGATTATTAGGGCTTAAAGGTACTTTTGGAGATATTTTTCTTGGCAACTAATTAGACTAAAGGTATAGATGACTAGAGAGGGAAAGTTTTGAGGATTTTTACATTTTAGTCATAAAATTCCATACACCACACAATATTTTTTATTCCATTACTCTTTTTTATGATGAAACATTGAATGCAACTGCTCTAGTGAGATTCTTGCCTTACAATAGATTGAAATTGAAAAACATTAAAGTTTATAGGAAAAATTCTTCAAATTATAATTGCCTTTCTATACCAGAGATTTGTTTTTGTGTGAAGCTATCAAATATTTAATAGTAGACCTTTACATAAAAGCAATTTTATTAAACAAAATGCAAAAATACAGCTGCTTAAATTACTGGCATCAATCGCTTGGAAGTTTGCTGGTAGTGCAATTACTGCTTATTTCTAACACAGAAGAATAGAATAACTTTCGGAAATATATTATTTGGTATTTTTCAATATCATATAAATGTAAATGTAAACAAATCATTCCTGAAATATGACAGTATGTAAAGAACAAAATAGTAGTCTCTCATTTACAGATACAATATTCTCATCTGAGAAATAAGACAGAAAAATCTCTGCTGCGTTTGTTCACTGACTATGTCAGTGGTTGAAGACAGTGTAAGAATAATTTCTGTGATGACCAAACAAAACTTTTATATATGGTCAGAAAGATACTGAACCTTTGTTATATGAGTCTGATGCCCTGAGGCTGGTCAGTTTTGGTCTGATGCAGGGCTGTGGAAGATCTTTGGTAAGCCATCTCAGGGAAAAGTGCTCTGTACCAACTCACCTCTTTACTCCTGAGTCACAGCAGATCTATATCTAGAAGAAGGAAGCCTCAACACCTTTTGGCAATGTACTGTCTACTCCTCAAACCTGCATGTCAAAGCCAGCTGCTTCTGTGTGAGTTTTTCAAGTGGGTGATTTGAAATTCTCAGCAGTGGTGCAGAAGTAATTTTGTAGAGTCAATGATTAGTCATTACATTTTTCTCATGCTTTTAAAAAACCCTGGACACATTTTCATATTTCATGTTTCAGATATAACACACAGGAAATCAAAACCAGGTGCCAAGTTTGAAGTTTCCAAGAGCTCACTTCCATGTACTTAACTTAAAAAAAAAAAA
>VZRW01002844.1:159898-205428 GCA_013398125.1 Aegotheles bennettii
AAAAAAAAGAAAAATTATAAATATTCTGATGCCAAGTCTCTTAAAAGAGGAATTCTTCAGCAGAAACTTGTGGATAACCCTACACTATCAGCATCTAGCAGGAAGTCAAATACTTCAGACTTTGTAATACTTCATTGCAGTCAGAAATGTTGAAAATGATAGAATTACATAAACTTTCAGTTTATGCACTGACCTTCTTATCAGACATTTCTTTTTTAATTAGGAGATTTTGCCTTTCCTTCTAAGCACAGAGAAGAGGTTGTCCTATTCACATACCAGGAAATGCTTTCTGAGAAGCCTGGGTATGGCTGCCTGTGCTGGACTTTCAGTGTGTCAACATCTGTGTGAGAGACATGATTTTCACAGGAAGTGCAAGATGGACTAGTGAAAGGTTACATGGCGTCATAGGTGTGCAAGGCACAGAATATACCATGCTTATGTGTCTGGAGAAGAGTAACAACACCAGCCCTGGATCAAATCTCAGGCTTCTCTGTGTCTCGTCTCATCAGGAACAACCTGGTTTGGTTCTTTTAATATCTGCACATTTTCAGGGCTGTGCATAAAAGGCTTGGTATTGGCTTGAGGTTACGCAAACTAAGGTGGATATGGAAAACTACTGGACATAGCACAAGAAATTGCAGAATATAACATACAGAATTATCTTGTGATAATACAGGTTACTGGCAGAAGTTACAGGTGGGGCCATGAGGCATGACTAGATTTCATAGTTGGTTAAGATGTCAATAAATGGACAAACTTTGCAGGTATTGGGGACATTTTGAGGAATAAAACCTTATAAGAAAACCTAGGTAATCATATTAGTAATACCATGAAAGGTCAGATTGCCTAGGTAACTGTATCAGAAATAACAAATTTGGATATAGAAGTAGCAAACCTGGTACTAATGGGGAAAAAAATAACAAAGACAGGTTGATTATCTAGGAAGAGACTGGGGTAGAGAAAGGGAGTTACAAAGGCAGAGAAAAGCAAGCCCAAGAAACATGAAAAAAAGGAATAATAAGAATGAAATCATATAAACGAGGCCATCTGGGGGTAAACCAAACCTTCTTTCCTGATGAGGAGGACTGGGGCAGAATCCTGACTAACAGAGTATCCAGATGCATGGAAGGAGCATCTCAGTATCACCATGTCAGTGATATCATGATTTCCTAGCACATGTGATGTATACTGCCTGTGTTAAGGCAGATGTCTTCTGAACTGGTGGGCTGTGCTGAGCTCTGTATTTCACATTCAGAACCGAGTCTGCTGCACAATATAAAGAACCGTAGATGAGGTAGTTACTAGGCTTTTATATTGATAAGTTTCTTTCTCTTCTTGTTCTTATTATTCCTGTCCTTTCTGTTGATTCATATGGTAACACTTCAATATTTATAAGCTATATTGATTGCTTGTATTTTTTTTTCTGCCATGCATCAGAACTCACCACAGCTAGAAAATTAATTTGCACTGTCAAGTCAAATGCATGCTTAGAAAAATGAGATATTAACAAAATCAACACCTCAGGCTGTATGTGCCTACACTCAGTGTTGTAAAACACATTGACTAAGTTGATTGAAGTTCTAGTTCTTCTTGCCTGTAAGTTTATAAATATTATTTTTGTTATAGAGCAACAGTAGCAAAGAATCATCCTAATGCCTTTCATAGTTCAATGCCTTTCCCTTATTGTATATATGTATTTTAAAAACCCAAATCCTGAATAAAGTGGAGAACTGAAAATACTGAGGGCAGAGAGGGACAGCTAAACAGCTTTTGCTTTATTGTATTCTCATGGTTGAAGTTCATTTCAGTAGTTTTAAAGTCTTCTTCACCTGGAAGTCTACTTTGACTTCACCTGCCCGAACAGCTTTCCTTTTATTCAATCAAACTCCTTCTTTACGTCTAATGACTTGTCAGATGCACTGAAAACTGTTATTGCTTTTAAGGTCTTGCATGTAGAATACATGAGGTGGTATGCACTTCAGTCAATGCAAGTTTGTCATTAACTCTAAGTAGCCGAACAGTGCAGTTCACTGCTTGTGACAAGTAAATACTTACACACTATCTTGTTATATATTCTGAATATATAAACTTAATAACTGCATTCTAGAGAACATATTTTTAATGGGATTTTAATATCCAAATTTATACTATTGAAATATGTATTTTAATAAGGCCTGGAAGACTTGGAAATCTAAGTGTCTTAAGTCACTGTTTATTTGTCAGGAGCTGATGTGTGTTGGTAAACAAGCTTCTTGGGTTTCAACATGTGATTATAGTTTTAAAAAGTAGAAAGTGATGTTAAAATAAATTCAAAGAATGCAGCTGATAACTCTTCAGATCCTGGAATATTCTCTTTCTACATTCCTACATTTCCTCCTTCATTTCCTCTTTTTGGAGTTACCATTAACTAACCTAAGCTTTTTTCCACCTGCCATGTTGGGAACATCAGATCCTGTTCCACAGCATCCGATTGTTCCTGTATGGTCCAAATCTCATAATTCAGGTATCTCTGCTAAGTAAAAACATCTAACTCTCTTCCAACATCTGGCATGTAAGGCTGCAAGGTAGCTTCAAACTTAGACCTAACTAGTTCAACTGGTTTGCTTGAACTCACCAACCTACTACAGAGTACAGCTAGTTAACAGGAGGCAAAGAAAACCAGCATGGTATCTCAAGCAGAATTGCATTGATGTGAATAACTCCTTTCCAGCTCAAAGGTTGATTGTGCTCATCCTGCTTGAGTTTAGTCTGTCTCAGCCTACCAGTACAAAAATTACTTTCTAAGGCCATTATTGCTACAGTACATCAAGTCCTAACTGTCACACTTTTTAGTCAGCTGGAGATATAGCATAAGCTTTAAAGCCAAAGAACTAAAGGCGTGAGGAGAAAAGACTAATCTTTCTGCTGAAGAACTTCCTTTTTTGCCAGACCTACAGAGAATTTTCTCTACTATTCCTGCCCTCAATCAAGAGGTCAACGTTGCTATGACCCTATACACGCTGAGCTGTTCTCCTGCAGGTTTAAATAAAACACCCCAATGGAAATTCTGAAGTGGAATCACAGACCACAGGTGATGCTTCCTTTTTAAAGTTAGCATTTAGATAAGTACTGCAGACTTTAATTCTAAGAAGGTGCAGGTACTATTATGAGGTCTTGACAGGAAATAGCTGTCTATAGCTTTAGAAGGTTAACATTAGTGATATATCAACTAAGGATTAAATATGCTAAGAACAGTAAAGAATAACTAATTTTATAGGATAATAATAAGAGGAGAATTGATTGTGATGCCAGTACTGATCTTGAATTCAGAATATGGTTCATTTTTTAAAAATCTTTGCAGAGCTGATACAGCAGCTGTAGAACAGAAGTGTGCCCTTTTGGAAATGCAATTAAGTCATTCTTACTCTGTCCTCTCAGTTGTAATATTTCCATTTCAATACAACACATCTAGGCAGCACACACAGGGAAATAAAAATCCGTAAGGAATAAGCCTGAGTAGTAACATTGCATGTCTGCTGGATATTTGGAAAGGTGAATTTTATGCAAGCTGGGAAAGTTAACACAAAATGAGCTCCTGTTTTCAGAGAGTTCTATTAGCTTTTGTTGGTAAACCTGAACCTATGTGATAATGAATTAGTGATGGTTCTGGACTCAGTCATTCTAGTGAGGGGTTCTGGTTTCATCCACGGCCATCAGAATAAAAATCCAGCAGTGGAGGCTGGAAACAGTGAAGTTGTTTAGTTAGAATAAAGTCTATTGATTTAGCTAATTAATAGGACCAGGGGGAACAGTTTCAGACTGAAAAAGAAGAGATTTAGATTGGATATTAGGAAGACACTGACCCAGGTTACCCAGAGAAGCTGTGGATGCCCTGTCCCTGGCAGCGTTCAAGGCCAGGTTGGCTGGGGCTTTGATCAGCTTGGTCTAGTGGGGGGTGTCCCTGCCCATGGCAGGGGTTTGGAACTAGATGGTCTTTAAGGTCCCTTCCAACTCAAACCATTCTCTGATTCTATGATTAAAATATATGCTACTGATTTGTTATTAATAATAATCATACTGAAACAAGGTTTTTCTATAAACACCCAGCACTGTGCAAAACAGAAGAGATTATCTTATTGGAAAGACTGACTAGCTATAATGAAGGTGTAAGAATTACTTGATGAGGCCACTAGTTGAACTGTTTTGAAAATGCCTTGTTTATCTTCTCTTAAAGAGTTTAGCTAGGAAAGGTTTTTTCCTCCAGGACCACAAGGTCAAAATTTACATAATTACCTTCTTTTCCAGCAGTTGTAATTGTGAATCTTTTACAGCATAGTAACAATAAACATGAATAAAACCTGGAAACTTGTCTGTAATACAGTGTTGAAGTATGTCCATTATAGGGAATTGTGTTTGATATTCCATCAGATTACTGTGGACCCTGTAGTACCTGAAAGTGGTCACTTACAGCTGGATCAACTAACAAGTTGTAAAGCATGCAAAAACCAACCAAACAACCAAACAAATGAAAATGCCTTCAAAAAGAAGTTTAATGCATGGATTTTTTTCCAGTCCAGATTAACAGAGTTTTTGCAGGATCAGTGTTTGAAAGAAAAACAAGTGTGCAAGGAATATTTACCTAATTGTAACAGAACCAATTAACTAATGGTAACACAAAAGCATAGTTTGCTAGAAAAACAGCTTATGAGACAGTTAAAAGGCCAGAGCAGGCAAAGAAGAGTTCAAAGAATTTATTATAAACATGAGGAAGTGTGGAAAAAGCAGTGACTTAATGTACATCTTGGAGGCAGGGACAGGAACATAAACTAACCTGAAATCTCCTAAATCCCAGATGAAAACCATGGTCAAAATCCTCACTTTCCAGGTCATTGCTAGTTAAAGCATCCCTCCTGCTTGCAATATGCCGTTTAAATATTATTCACAGATATTTTTGTCTTTAGTTAGCATCCTCCTACAGACTTAGTCCTGCTAGAAATGTACACTCCCTGTCCCCACAAAATCAACTCAAATGTGAATCTCTAGACTGATCAGATGTGGCTCAGTTCCCATTTTCTAATACGGACACTACCAAAAACCAACGTGAATATATTACAGTCAGTAGCCTAAAGACAGTGTAAGTTCTTTCATTTTAATTAAGAAGCTGTGCAAATCTTACAACTCTCTAATTCTGTGTCTGAATCAGAAACTCTTCATTAAGTACTTCTAAAAAATAAAGTTGTCTGCAGGTGAAAGAGCTGAAGAATGGAAATTCAGGACAAAAATGACATGGGGTCTGCAGTAATTATTAGTCAACTAAGCCAGAAATGACTGCTTGGAAAGCCTTGTGGCAGAAAGCCTTACTAACCTTTCATGTCATGAGACATGCAGAAATAGTAAAAGCTTTCAAGACATTTGTAACACTTGACCTATGAGTTGTCCATCCCAGAATAGACAGTATTAGCATAAGGCAGACTGCAGTGCACCACCATTTTTAAACTAGGAGAGCGAGGAGAGTTTGCTGAAAGACAGAAAATAATTATTTACTTTTGCAAGAAGTCTTCTGTCTATGATACACAGACAGGCCTGAGCCACTAAAAAGGGAAAGTTATGTATGCACCCTGTCCTATTTCCTGTTGCCCAGTTCTTCATTAAGTTAACATTTCCATAACTTGCAGTTCAGGCAGTTGACTGTTCTGGATCCCATCTGAGCGATCTACAGGGATGTTAACTGATGAACAGATTTTCAAAACAACAGAGACTGAACTGGGTCTAGGTCAGAAAAGACATTACTACTCCTTTTTGCAAAGGGACATGGCTTTGCTGTCTTAAGGCTCAGGACCACATTAATGCAGTTTCAGGCACTATTCTAAAAAGTTTGTATAAGTCTGTACTTTATCATTAAACTGTCCCAAAATAGGGATCTCAGATATCTGCTACCTCCAATATTTGTGCACCAGAACATATTTTATGGTCTACACATGCCAGATCTTTTCAAACATTGCATGAAAAATACATACACTCAATAAAGCATTGTGAATTTCATGGTGAGGGCCAGACACTTTAGCAGTTTGATGCTCCAATGCACAGCTTTTAGGCAACAAATTCCTTACTGGATTCAGGCCGAAGTAATTCATTACACCAAAAGTTTAATATTAAACCAGTTCTTTAGCTATTATATATACTCTTCATTCAAGTTCAAATAATTACCTTCACTGTACATTTCACAAAAGTGAAGAAAATATTTCTTATTCAAGCTTTAAGCAAAAATGCAAATTCAAGAACACCACTTAGAGTTCTTCCCAGCCTTAGGACTTGTTTGCTGCATAATGAACCTCTATTTCATATGTAACTTCTCATTTAGAAAACACTGTAGCCATATTTTCTATGTAAAAATGTAATATTTTTCATTTAAAATATAAACCAAAACAAGAAATGCTTGACCTGTAGCCCTGTAGGAATGCCAGGAAAGTATTTTAAAACACATTTTAAATGAATGTTTGAGGAGTTTGTGTTTCTTCTTTTGATTTAGTTAATATCTGTGCATCAATTTTGCCATCAGAATGATAAAATGATAAGGATTAAATATCCTGATTTTGAGACCAGCAAGATTATATGAGCATTGTTTTTAGTTTCAACACTTATTGAAAGAACTTGTACAGTATTCATTTCTAAAAATGTAAAGATGACATGACTAAACCTGTGAAATAGTTTGAGAAGCATTTACTTAGTAGAGTTTACAGGAAATTGTCTAAATATTTCTAAGAAGTAAAATGGAATAAAAACTTACATCTCATTGACAGTTTCTTATGTTAGAGGGACTAAAACTCTGTCTTGTTCTGTTGTTAACTAAAACTAATTTATTCAGAACTAAGTGAAATCCTGATTTTGTTAAACCAGGGGAGTTGTGTGTGTGCACAAGATGACTGCAATGTGGTTCAGGATTTTATCCTTCTAGACTTCTTAGTATCCAGAGCCTTTTAAATGTTTTTATTTAAAACCATGTATTGTCACTACTTCAAAATGTACTAATTTTCAGATATGTTAAGCAATCGCATTTGCCACCATTATGACTGCAAGCTGTCCTCACAGAGGACAGGATTGGAGGGACTCTTTCAGGGAGTCTGAGGGTAATGTTCCCCAGCTCACAGGGAATGTGTGGAGGTTTCCCCACCATATGAATAGGGGTTTCCTGCTTACTCCCAGGAAACAGAGAGATCAGATATAGTCACTGTGACTGGCTTGTTTTAAATTTTAGTGAAGGATCCTGGGACAAAATTGTAAGCAAGCTCTTAAACATTTGCTATTCGTCTTGCAACATTTATATGTAGCTCCATAAAACAGGATACCTAAATGAAGCAAAGAAGAAATTTAAATACTCTATGTCGACTAGAAAAAAAAATAACGGAAAAGATAATTTCAAGAGGAAGATAAACAGATACATTCACATTATCCATTATGGTAAAGGGTAAATATGTACTTTTCAACATAGTTGTTACACATCTTGTTTAAAAGTTCACAAAATCCCAAGTTCAATAGGTGTCTCAAAGAATTAAGAATTTGTGGGTCTCATTTTTATATGACTTGGAAGTGATCTGAAGGAAAGCAAAAGCCTTATCAGTCAGGGGCATCTTATCTCTCATCTTGTCTATTGCTGAAGTCTTGGATTTAACTACAAGAACCTTTTAGAAAAAGAAGGTTTTCTGCCCTTCTCACCTCTCCTTTCTTCAAACAGTTGTGTAGATCTTAAAATATGAATAAAAACCCATGGGGCCAATTTTTCAAAACTGACTTCCACCTCTTGACTTTGCTAAGTCAGAGTTCAATGAGATTCTTCTGAAGACAAATGAATCCTGCTCTCACATGTGGATCATGTGTATTATGGTGACCAGAGGCCTGTACTCAGAGACTGTCTTCCAAGAGGCACTTTATTCTGGGTCTTTCACACCTGCAGAAAGTCAAACGCCTATCTAGTTTAATGTAGCATAATAATAGCATTTTCAACTAAGGAGCCACATATTGCACTAGTTGACCCATAGAACAGTCTTTTCCTTAACTAGCTTTTGACTTGTGTGTAAATAAATCCTATTAATGCCTCTGATTCCATACTAACACTTGAAAGCAGTATTTAACTTCTAGATGAATTCTTCATCACCAGAGCTTATACTGAGGTTGTACTCATACTGCTGAAGTCAGTACTGTGGCTCCTCAAAACTTGGACTTTTTATATGTCTACAGTTGGCCACTTGACTCAGAACTCACATGAGCCAAATTCAATGCTCAGTCTTCCTTTAGACTATAGTTTTAACCAGATACTCTTTTTGTGATTCTGTAAATGACTTCTAAGTTTGAGAAGATGATAAGTTAAAAAACAAATCCAGATTAGTCTTAGGTTCCCACCTACTCAACAAGTAAGATATCATTTTTACCATATTCCTGCATTTGCAGGACACATCCATTATATCATGACTAAAAATTATATCTGAAACTCAATTTCTTAAATGAAACCAGAAGATCTATGAAATTTCCCTCTGCTTCTAAAGAGTCTGAAAATTAATTAAATTTTTGGCATGAATTCATAGAATCATAGAATCATTATGGTTGGAAGGGACCTCCAGGGTCATCAAGTCCAACCTTTATCCCACCATGTTCCTAACCATTAGACCATTAGACCATGGCCTTCAATGGCCACATTGAAGAGCAATGTGCTTAAAATGCTTGAATGTAAACATCTTTTCAAGTATTTACATGTTATTTTCTACAGGTAAGTAGTAACTTGCGTGTAGTGGTAACACTTAAGATATTATTGAAGTCAGAATTCTTTTCTCCGAGTCCTCACCCTCCTCCACAGAGAAGTAAGCAATTGCTTATCTGGGAATCATGAGTCACCTCAGTTGCATAAATGAATATTAATCATTCACAATTAGACTGTTTGCATTCATCAGAATTCCATATAATTTGAGGATAATCGCTACCACTGTTTTTCCAAGTAACATTTGCACAAATATTTGTGTCCAAGTCATCCAAATCTCTGTTTTTGAATCATGTGTCACCTATTTTCCCATCCTGTTTTACAGTGGTTGCACTCAAGTGTGGTATTATACAACTTATACAATACTGTTGGCTTTCTGGGCTGCAAAAATTGTCAGGCAAATTTGGCTGTTCATTGTACAAAGCAGCCTCAAATTACTTAGTAGAAGGTACAGAGTGGGATAGATTCAGATAGAGCTGGAAACAGCAAAGAGAATGGAGAGAGGCATTTTTTGTGTAACTATGTGAAAATACTATCATAGATGGCAGAGGTGTTGAATATATATAAATATATATATATATATGCATCCCCATCCTGCCTAACATTTCTTCTCCTAATATCTACTGTAACTTGAATTTTCAAATTTAAACATTGACATGAATATCTTCTAGGCATTTTCTGAATGCTGTCTTCCTGCTCATATTAAGATAGTGGCAGGAAGAAAGCAAAAGTGTAGACAGAGCTGACTTCCATGGAGCATCATTCTGTTGTGTTTACGAAACATCACTTTCCTATAGAGGTCCCATTAGATCTCCATTTTGAAGAAGGGTAGCCAATGTCTGGGGTGGACAGTGCCCCTGTTTCAGGAGGTCCAAGTGGGAAGAGATGTTCAGTGATATCTGCATAATTTGACACAGATATGGAAGTTGAATCAACCATTACTCCTGGAGGCATTGAGTCCTCCTATGTCACCTGGCAGCACTTCCAGTATTTCCAGATATCACTATGCTTTTTCTCTCAGCTTTACTTCTGACAGTTAAGCTACTTGCATACAAATGTTTGGACTGCTCTCTGGGGAATATGTTTGACTGAACATCTGACCTATTTAGTAGTATACATTTAATTTCTCAAAGAAGTTTCAGAAAGGAAGGATTGAAAGACACATCCTACTACTCAGACATTTGTTTTCCACTTGGAACCATTAAAAAAAGGGCTTTTGTAAGGTTACCTGTATAAAATGAAATAACCCGAAACTCAATAAGAATCTTCAGAGGATGCTTTAAAAGCACTTTAAGGGATTATGTAAGTCAAAACTTCTAAAAAAGGTTGTCTACTAAAGAGAAGATGAAACTTTATAAATTTATTTCAACAAATGTGTATCAATTACTGTCAAAAACGAAATCTTTGGACAACATGAACTGACAGAGCTCCAGTGAAAACAGCACACATGGTACAGTAGCTGACATATCACCTACGGATCTAGCCCCAAATATTTAGACACAGATTGCAGTTTCTTATTGTTATAGTGCTTTTAATGCTCTTGTTTATTTATTCTGAAAACTTCATTATGCTGCATATAATCAATATATTCTCTTTTATTCTCAAATATTTACTAAGAATCTTAGCATGTGGTTAATACTTTGCTTCTTGTTTCCTTTTGATCCTTAAGATATTCAGTAAATTAGCTTCTCAAAGTCACTAGAGAGAGCTACAATGGAAATATGAACAAAAAACCAAGAACCTTCTGCTCATTGTCTATAAACAGAAAAAAAAAGAACTATCAAGTCAAAAAATGAAAAAAAAAAAGGGTTGGTTCACTGAGACAGTAAAATAAACTTAATAACTTAACTTGGAATTATTAGAGAACTTTTTCCTATTTTTACAGTTGTCTACAAAGCAAGAAAAATAAATGTTTCTCCACTGGTCTTATCACCATTCATGTTTATCACTCATTGAGATCTGTCATAATTATGCTCCCTTAGGATAAATTTATTTCAGAGCCTCACAGCCTTCCAATGTTGACTTTTATACACTGACAAGCAAGTGAAAGATGAATCATGACGACCAGCCTATTTAGTGTTTGTGAATAGCCGTTCCTGGTTACCTGTCTTGTGGCACTGTAATAAGGAAATTATTTCAGTTTTGATTATTTAATTTTTTCTTCTGCATTTGAAACATCTTTACTTGGGATGTAGGCTCCTAAATGATGATACTTTAAAAAAACTTGTACTTCATCTTTTCCCCCGGTCTTACTACCTACCTTTTTCATATCAGTATCTTGCAAAATGTTTATCTCAAAGAGTAAATGTTTAAAAATTATTTATCACAGAAAATTGGGCAGGATGGAATTTCAAGAGGTCATTTGTGCTGTCTCCAACTTTTTGCACAGAGATAGGATTAGTTAATCAAATAAGTTCATAACAAACATTTGTCTAAGTTGTTCTTAGAAACATGGAGTTGCAGATTGCAGGAATTCCCATGTTGTCCTATTCTAGTGCCTTTTCTGCAGATGAAAAGCTCTTCTTGATGTGTAACTGAGGTTGCCTTTGTTGTTGCTTAAACTCCACTTCTCACATTCTTCACATAGGACATAAGAATAATTTCACTGCCACACCACAAATATAGAGCCTTGTTATCTCTCCTAAATTACGGTGTTATAATCTGAGTTGAATCCTATTTTTTTTCTCTCATTTTTCTAGGTGAGACATGTGCTGCATCCCAGTAATAGAAAAAAATATCCAAATCTCAGCAAGAAATCAAAAGTAGCACAAAATTGTTGAAAGGAGAACCAAATCTACAGGTTTGTGAACTCAATGGTGAAATTTACACAATATCTTGACTTCTGTGTTTTATTACTGCTTTATTTATCTTTTTGTTCTCCAGTTAAACTTATATTAATTTGTTCCATAAATTAATTCTGAATTATTAAGACATTAATTGGATCAGGGGACATGATGTTTAAATAAAATAATATCTGGTTACTACTCCTGATATATACTCAGGCTAAACTCCAAATATAAGCAAGCATTATCAATCTACAGCATGATTTACCAACATAGCCTAAAACTAATTGTATTACAGGATTTAAGGGGGATTTTTTGCTAATAATAACATCAAATAATGAAGTAAACAATTTAACAAACAGAGGTTCTCTCAGGCTGTATCTTAATATATCACTGGAGAGACTCATTAAATACCTGAAAGATACAAGAATTTTCAAAAATAGCGTCTTTAAAAAGGCATGCATGGGAGAAATAAGAACTTGCAAAAGATAATTGAAGCTGATTAATGTCTAAAACATTTGTTTAAATAGTTGTTCAAAGTACAGATAAGGGGGGTATACTCTATTGCTATTGCAATAAAACCTTTGTGTCAGATCGTGATTAGAAAGCAATGTACTATATTTTTATAATCATGCTAAAATTAATGCTTTATCATTTCCCCAATGTAATAAATAAAAAAGATTCTCTAGTGATATGATGAAAGTATTTTATTCCTGATCCAGTGTGCTAATGCATGACCGTGGGGAACCTGATGGAATTGAGTTTGATTCTGTCAGATAGACTTTTCAAAAAAAATCTATGCAATCCAAATAGATTTCCACTCACTTCAAATTGCTGATTTAAGAACTATGGTGAGTATTAAAGGAAGAATATAAGCTTTTTATAAGAGCTCATCTACTTGTTGTTATGGATCATGAGGAAAATAAGGATTTGGTTTATAACTGAAGCTTCAGCCAAGTCCATCCAGAGCTCAAAGACAACTTCAGAAGGTCCAATAAAATGTGTTATGGTGGAAGCTGAGAGAGGAATCTGTTATTGATCTGTAGTAAATTCATATCTTCTTCCCTCTTCTCTCTGAATTACATAGAAAATGCTAGTACGCTAGATATATTATTGAAAACTTCTTTTACTTTTGGGAAGATGATGTTATTTCCCAGAGTCTTTGGGTGTGGTGTTTAATAAAGAGAGTGCTTCTTAAAGGTGGAAAAATTGCATTGGGAATTCATATCTTCAGTGAGGAAAGAATAATCTCCTGATTAAACAATGATCTTAATTTCAGGCTGTTTGAGTTAGCCACAAAACCTTTCTGTGTTTACTTCAATATCCTATCAATAAAAAATGACTTCTGTATCTCAGAAAGTTTTGGTGATGGTTTTGCAACATATAGACATAGACATACACTAATCTTGTAACACAGACCGGAACAGAAGCAGGGAAGAATCTAGAACATTCACTTACTAAACACAAAATTAGTCAAATATTACATACTGTTCAGAGGGTTGTGTAACTGTAATGAGTTATCAAGGAAGAATTGAAAGCACAGTATCTAGATGCAACAGTGCAGAACTTAGAAAATTCTTTAACAGACCTATACTGATCATGATTTTCCTGCTTCTGGATCACAGTTTTTTCTCATTCAATTAAAAGTAAAATAAAATTAAATAAAGAATACTTAAGGAAAACCAACCTCCTTTATCAACTCGGTATTATTATTAATTGAGATATTATTGAACTACTAACAATGTGTTTTTCTTTTTGAATGGGAGAAATGGGAAATTACAGCACAGGACAGGCATGCAGCTAGATGCCTTCCAATACACCCAAAATTACAAAAAAAATCCCACAAATTTTGAAGCACTTGAAAAAGGAATTATATATCTTTGTTTTTCCCCAAAAAATAGTGAAAATGTTATTGCTCATTAAGAAGAAATCAGAAATTATTCTACAGTGTCCAGAGTTCAAAACCATCATGCACACCAGGAAGTGCATTCCAGGATGATTATGGCAAATGACTGTGCTATGTTTCTTGATTTGCAAAAAACATTGCACAATCTTTAATTACGCAGATTTGTATATTTGTGATATTGTTTAATTTATTTATGCAATATGTAAGTCATTTGTATGAATATCTCTCCTTTTGAGATTAGCTACATAAACCAGAATCAGAGGAAAAAGAGTAAAAGAAGAAAGAAAAATTAAGCATAAAGATTAAATCCTAATGAGTCATTCAAACACAAAAAGAATAAGAAGCAAAGGTGGTAGGAAAAATCTTTATTCATATTCTACACTTTCCACTGCTTAAAAAATACATTTTCTAGAGACAGAAGGATTATGCACAAGTAGTTGATACAAGTAGCTTTGAAGGCTCCAAGGCATTGGCTTCAAGTTACTGGATATTCATATTGGCTTGCCAAGTATGAATGTTAGTACCAAATCAATCTCCACATTCCTGGGATGTTGAGACAGGAAATAAACTTGCAATTTTGTGCTTCTGGTATTATTTTCTGTCCTAACCTTACATTATGTTTAGATAGATAGATGATGGTCCAAGCAGGATGGGATAACTCCATGATGTCCCAGTGGAGTTCATCAACATTGTGTTTCAAAGTTCTTATTCAGGTCATGAATAGGATGATCTCATACCCATATCTCATATAGGCAGAACTTGTTTTGTAGGAAAAAATGTGTGAAATTACTCCTATTTTCCCATGCCTTTCCCTTGAAGATAGTTTTATGCTATAAAGTCCAGAGGAATCCAAATCAAGCAGACAAATTTTAATGAAACATCATTTCCTCACTGTCTTCTCCAGAATATGATTTTATGTTTCCTTCTTCAGATTACTTGCATTATATTTCCTTGTCCTTGTTCAGTTCAGAACAAAGAACCAAATGAGAAATTTTAGGCATAGTTGTCTAAATCTCATTCTGCCCCTACCTGTGAGACATTACCCATAAACTCTCATCTGGTCCATAAGCTGAATAGCAAAGTCTTGTGCAGTTGAGCCACTTCTTTTCTGGAAGAACACATACCCCACCTCACTTTCTAAGTTTTGTGTCTGTCTTTCCTAAAAAGTCTGAATCCATCTATAATAGCACTCAAAGCAATAAACCCAATGATCCACCAGATCTGTGACTCTGAACAGGCCCTTGATTCTTCCTGCTTAGTTCCCATGCTGCTTTCTCAAGGACAGTGCGAGAACCTCCCCAAAATCACACTCTCCTCCACAAGCTTTCTCCCTCTCCTCCCTAGATTTAAATTTCTCTTCTGACTTTGGTCTTCACCCCAAGAGTAACCGAGACCTTCTCACTAGATTAGCAAACTTGCTACCAAATATGCTTTTGTCTTAATTTTGTAAGTTTTATTCTGTCTTTCTCCAGAGGTCTTTGTTCTTTGAAGAGTATCCAACAAACAGAAGAGCAACCTGTGACACCAGAGGCATAACCAGACAGTGTGACAGAGTTCCCTCATGGCAGAAGAGGGAACAAAATGGGGATATTTTTCTTCTTGGATTCCTCACTCCTTGGTTGATAGCTAGAATATGGACTAGGAGTCAACAAAGCCTCCCCGTGCATTACAAAAGGAATCCCAAGAGGGTCCCATGAACTTTCCTAGATGGGCCCACAAGCCTAAAAATCAGGATCTGCAAAACCAAACAATTTTGTTGTGTGTTAATGTCATGTTAATTAAGAATTCTTGGTGTCAGGAAAATTATGCACTGCATGTTTGTTTATTAAACAGAGATACAGCCTGACTCTTTAATTTAATTCAATGTAAAGATTTAATTCAATTCAATTTAATTCCAAATAAAATCGGCTTAGAATTTAATGAAATATATGTATACTATTTCTATTTTAAAGAGAACTCAGGAATTCATGAAATAAGATAAAAATAAATGCTCTTTTCTATAAACTTTTTGTTGTTATACCCTCATGCCTCAATTAAGATATTATAGACTTAATATTGCAATTTTTCTTTTGTAATGTAATTAAAAGCTAGATGAATGCTGTCTGCGAAAACTTAGATATAATGTCATTAATTCAAAATTAGACATCAGAAAGCAATCTGTTACAATTTTATTAACTTATCAGGCACCTAGTTAAGTTACAGCATTTTTCTGGCATTTCAAAACCCACTTGGTTATGAATAAGAAGGCAGCTAAACTGTGCTAATTGACACTTTGGAAGTGTGTTGGTTGCTTGTAGTTTCAACTTGTAGTTGCTTTGAAATATCTCAGTTAAAGCCTAATCATCTCTTCTAAGTAGATTCCACTTAAAATATTTAAATGGACATAATTAAAATTTAAATGTTTATGTGAATTTCTTTGTAATTGTCAGAGAAACTAGATATGGATTTTCATATTACTGCTTAATAGGTGTTCTTCTTACTATCAGTTGGCATTAAAAAAATGTTGCAATCACTGTGCTTTCATATTTTGAAATCTAAATTGAGAATTAGTGCTTTGGAAAACAAGGGATTAATATAATTGTCCAGATTTTGTGGAGCATGGTATTATTATGCTAGATCAGGTCTATAGACTTTCATCTTCTCTGATGTTTACAAGTACCAGATGTTGTAGAAGAATGCCTAAATCTTCCAATTCCCAGTCAACAGATGTGCAATCTGTCCCCATGAAGGTCTCATTATAATCCCAAGGGATTTGATTTAAATCATTAAGTACAAGGTTCATTTTATTTTACTTTATAAATCTCTGACAGTTTTAAATACTATATGTTTTAAATACTATATTTGTTCTCCATGTAAACACATAGGCTCTTTTAGAGCTTCTCTAATTCTGGCTATTTCTTTAGTGAAGACTACTAACTATGACAGAATGTATTATAAGGTGATAAAAAACAAGTGTTTGCAAAAAGTCCAAAGAAAATTATATCAAATAATACAAATGCAGGTCTCAATTCCAGATTTGTTATATGCTTTGTATGAGAAACAGGGCTATTAGAAAGAAAGTAACTAAATAGAATTGTACAGAAAAGGTTGAGATCTGCAAATTTACTTGGAATTTACTTCCCCTAGTATTCCTGAAAAAAATGAAAAGCCTGAACAAATGAGAAACATATAAGAAATATTAAGTCTTTGTGCCAGAGAAGTTACACTCACTCCCCAAGAATCAGCTGCAAACAGCTAAAATTGACATGATTCATGACAGTATTCATTAGAAATTGGCAGGACCTTATATTTGGGCAGCTCTGTCCTAGGGACATCAGAGATTTTGCACTGCTGGGCTACCTGTCTGTCTGACCAGCAAGAACTCACTGATGAGCTGATTCCTCATTCTCCTGAAGTCTTGCAGTATGAGGAGCCAGCTGACCTGCATGACTGGAAGTCCTGAGCAGTTCACATTCCTCAAAGTGATGGCCTCTGAGTAGCCTGGTTCCTAAACATCTTTTCAGAAAGGCTGATTGAAAACCTCTCTGGTTCACCAAACCTGGCATAAATCTGACTGTTCTTTCATGAAATGCAGACATGTTTTAACTGAAAATTCTCAACCAATATTATCTCAAAAAATGTTAAATTCAAGATATTATTCCTGAGGAAAAGACATAGTTACTCTCAGGGTGCATTGAATAAGCATACCCAAGTCCTTACTGAATTACCAGTTTTTCTGTGCTTTCTGATATTTTTCCTAGGCTTGAAAAAATGTTCACACTGTGCCATGATGATGTCTGCAATGTGGGCACTTGTAAATGGAAGATAAATTCATATGCACTGTCATATTCACTACATATAGAATATATACAATGGCAGAAGACAGTCAGATTTTCAGCCTTAAGTCGGAAGCATCTGGAATAGGATCCAAAATCTGATAGCACAAGTCACCAGTATAACACAGGGAGATAGCAATGTTCCTCAATAGTAAAACAAAAATAGTCTGAAAAATAACCCCTGTGACATGACCTGAGACTTGGAAAATGTCTTTGATATAAGAAGTGGGAAACACTGAACACAGGTGTAAAGATGAACTCATTCAGTATCTGGTTCCTGAGTCTAGAATCCATTCTCTATAATAGATTTAAACACATATATTTTAAAAGAACTGGTAGGGAATTAAAGAGATTAAAGCTTCAACCTTCTTTTTCCCAGGGAAAAGTTCCTTGTTGCTGCCCTTTCACTGGTAGTGGGTAAAGTATACAAGAAAATCTTAGCCTAATGGATAGAGGTCTTATCTAAGAAAAGAGATTTCAGGTTTCGTTTCCTGACCTATTTGCAAACTTCATACTGGACTTAAAAAAGGAATGAACCCTTCAGAGCAGGCAACATAACAACCATCTCCTGCCTAATCTGCCTGACCACCCGGGTGCAGAGGAAGGTCATACAAGTCTAAATATCCTTTCTACCTCAGTATCCTCTGAATGGTAGAGGATGCTTAGGAAAAGATTATAAAAACCAAGGAAGCACTGAAAAGCAGAAGAGAAGAGGGTGCTAAACTTCTTGCTCTCCTTTTGACCCTATGAGTCCTCCTTTCCCTCCTACACAGTGACCCAAGGTTAACAAAAGGTATAATTCTGTTGGAATAACCAAGGACACAATTTCTTTGAGAGAGACATGAATATTCATGCCATGATAGATATATAATCTTCAAAGCCATATTCAGTCTACCCATCCATCCCAGTTCAAGGCATAATGAATGCTATATTTAGTCCTCAGACTCCCAGTATAGCCTGTAGAGCAGCAGCAAAGAGGGGGAAGAAAAATGGGCTGTATTGAAATTGCAAAGGGATGTATTACATAGTAATTCATGAACCTGCTGCGGCTAATGCTGCTATCACGAATCTATTGCTATTTACAGTGCTATGGTACGCACAGAAACACTCCATTCAGTTTTACATATGTGAATTAAACTTATAAAACTGCACATTTATCCTTATTAGGCTGTGAAATGTTATGACTCAAATGTGACAAATAAGTTATTTGTAGGTAACTGTGGCCATCCGTTTTATACTATTCCCTGCAGACCACAAATACCTTTATATCCTGATGAATTTCCCAACTCTCTGGCAGAATGAGCCAAACAGATTTTAAATATTTGAAAGCATTTCTGAATAAGATAGTGGGGAGTCCAGTCTATATCCTATTCTATTCCCCAGAGAATAAAAAGACTTTTCCTCTTTGTTTATCTCTGGATTCAGTTTGTTTGCTTTCTCACTACTTGAAGAAAGAATTGATTGATTCTAACAGAGATAAAGAGTTATGTGAGTTAAAAGCCACCTTGATGTCTGCCACATTCCATCTTCCTGCAATAATACAGAACTGAGACTACTAGGTGTAAATAAGTTTGGGTGTATTTTGTCAGTCAGTAACTTGGGATTTGACAACTCAAAGCTGAGTCTCCTTTTCTATCATAGATTTTTCTTGTGACCTAAAGAGGTCCCTTAATTTCTTTGTATCTCATAGTAAGATATGGAAATAGCAGTATATGTGTATCTCACAGTACGTTTGGATGTATTGCAAAAAAAAACCCCCAAAAAATGGTACTGACTTGCAACCCCTGGAAGTGTTGCAGGGTCCTAGGTAATGGATAAATCCAAGGAAAGGATAGAAACGAGGAACTGATGTCACAGAACTGTCCCTCAATTAATTTTGCTCAGAAAAGCTGACAAAAGAGACACTGTGATCCCTCAAATCTTTGTGAAAGCAATCCCTAATGGCTTTTTGGAAGTCCAGCTTTTCCCATTTGTTCTTGGCTTGGGAAAACTAAGCAAGGGGGGAATAATTAATTGAAAGTTACTAAACAAATAGAGAAATGAGATACTCTTGTGTAGTCATCTTAGTCTTTTTGTAAGTATTGGATTATGGCCACTGTCCCTAAGGGAAAGAAAAATCTTTTACTCATCCGAGTATGGTCATTCTCTTAATCTCATGACATGGAAGAAAAAGCCATTTTCCCACAAGTAATAAGTTTGAAAAGTGTAATTCAGAACTATTACAAAGTTTTCTCTTCTACAGAATATTTCACTGTATTTGAGACATTAGATTGTGCTTCGGTGCTCTTTGTAATATGTTAGATAGCATATGTGGAAACACATCATTATATTAAATTGTGATATTAAGCTAATTTTTAACAAGATATAGAAACCAACTTGATAGAATTTAGAACAGCACTGCCAAATGTTTTGACAGTGTTAAAATAGAATGTTTAAACTTTTTTCCTCCATCAAAGTCTGTTCACATCTCATGGACTGACTGCTGTAAAACATTCAGATTTTGATGAAACTTCATTACATGATACTAAGCTGTACCATGAACCCAGTCGAGACAATGCAGGCTTTAAGTGAACATGTGCCCACTAGCTATAACATATACAGGATTTCAACATTTGATGGGGAAATCTGAATAAATATTGTGATAGAAAATTTTCTTTACTGAGACGGTTGTCAAATCTTGGAACAGGCTGCCCATGGAAGTGGTTGAGTCACCATCCCTGGAGGTATTTAAAAGACATGTAGTTGTGGTAGGGTCATGGTTTAGTGGTGGACTTGGCAGTGTTAGGGTAACAGTTGGACTCAATGGTCTTAATGGTCTTTTCCAACCTAAATGGTCTATGATCTTTGGCAGCTGGTCCATACCTATGGTCTTTGCAGTAGGCAACCTTTGAAATTCTGGTCTTTACACTACCTGGCCCAAGATCCATTGTGTCTCCAGAAGCTGGGTCCCAGACTCCTTAGCCTATGTAATAGCTACTCCAGCTTAGAATTTGCTATGAATTACACATGCACACACACAAGGGATTGGAAGTTGTGTAGAGAAACACATACTCACCTGTTGTCTCCTGTTGCTGACCTCTCAGACCTATAGTTCTGTATGACCAACAAATAAAAAACATCAAAGTAAAACTACAAACTTGTAAAACTAAAAGTAAGTTTTTACTTTTACATCTGTAGAGGTTGACCAGGAGGGCTGCTCTGTCAATCAACAATCAGGTAGCCCTCTGGTCAACCTCTACATTATCAAAGTAAAACTGTAAACTATAAAACTATAAACAAATTCTCCCATGCTGAAAGACCAAGACAAACATATTTGTACTTTAATAAGTGCTTGTGGGAGAAATGTGTGACATAAGCAACACAAATAGCCTTTTTGGAAATCATGAGAACACAGTAGTGTGAAGGAAGTCTTTGGAGCATGTGCATTTGAAATATGCATTGTCTGTAATTATTTATTTGTTGTTTGTCTCTCTCACATCTGATCTGTCTCTCTTCTCTATGAGCATTTTTCTGATGTGCTTGCAGCTTTTTTATTCTTTGGATGTTCCATGACATATCTGACCTTTAGAATAATTCATTTGTTTTGAAGATTACACTGTATTTATCATAATATGTATGAAGCATATAACATTTAAAATAAATTTTTACTCTTGATGCCTGGCAGGAAAAAATGCTTTAGTTGTGTTTGACACAGTTATTTTTTATTTCTAAATATGTCAAATCTAGATGATGTAGAAGGAATGTCAGTATGCATCTGTACTGCTCTAAACAGTGTCTTCAACAGGCATCCTGAAATTTTTTTAAACCTTCTCACAAAAGTACCTGTATTCTCATCTGTTAATTCAGTTCTGCATAATTCATTCATATTGTACTCGTCTCTTTCTGGATCCTGGTAAATTATAAGTGTTACTTTTAAAGCTGCTTTTTTGGATCAGAACAGTACTGAGAAACATGGAATAAAAATATGGTCTGCTGCAAGAATCTACAGTCCAAGTATAAAAATTCTAATTCAGCCTGAACTCAGGTGTACAGGGGAGTACAAGATGGCAATGAGTGAGTTACAATGGTAACTGACAACCTCAGCACATTTTGCAAACTTCTTTTCCAAGAGTCCACTATGGAGGAAATTAGTTTATACCAGTTTACACCAGAATTGAGATATCACCCTCAACATCATGACATCTCCGAAAATTTCAGCACCAATCCCACAAGCTTTGCAGCTCACATCACTGAAACATTGACCTGGTTTTGAGGTTTTTTCTGAGGTTTTCTTTTCCAGGCTGAATCCTAGGACTCTCTCTGCTCATACGGATGCCAGAAGATATTAGTGGAAATTAGAGGTCTAACACCCCGAGGGCTCTCAGTCATGAACTGTCATGGAGTACCAGTCATTCTGGAATAACATAATGAGAATAACTCTGATGTTCTTCTACTTCTTAGTTACTAACTGGGCTTGGAATGAGAAATTATACTTCTTCATGGTCCCATGGAATTTCCTGATTACAGTAAATGAAAAGACTTTCACTCATCAGTATTAGATAGCATGTTCATGGTTGTTTCTGACCCTATCAACTGACTTCATAACTCAGGAAACGGTACAGTTAGGTTAGAAACTGTTTTTGGGGTTATTCAGTCCCTGCGACATTTACATTACACATCACAACAGTCAAAAGTTGACTGGAAAATGTACACATTGATGTATGATGTTCTTGTCTGTATACACTCAGACTGTCTCCAAGGACTGTGAAGTTGAGGAAAGACCCTGGGAAGGAGAACCTTTGAGTCTGTTTCTCTTGTAGTGAATTTCAAGGATTAGGGATGTATCTATAAATCAGACTATTCAGGTTAGGTGTGTTGACCTGAATTAGTTGGAAAGGTAGAGACTTGATTGAATACAACTGGGAAGCACCTTTGAAACCTACTAAGAAACTTTCTCTATTTGGTACATTTCTGGACTAAATATTTACCTTTATATATTTATCAAACCACTCCAAGGGTATATGTTTTTGCATAATAGTACTGGAGATGTTAGTTTTAATCCATGGAAGCTTATTATTTACATAGGTTTGCATACTCTGGTGACAACATAAATTGTCAGATTTTACTGGAAAAATGTCTGAAAAGAACTGAAATTTGTGGTCAGCGGCACAAAAAAAGAGGGAGAAAAACTTGATAATTTTGACATTATAGTATTAATAGCAATTCCTGTGCTATTGAAGAATGAATAGTTATTTAATGAAAAATAAGATTTAATGAAAAATAAGATTTAATGAGATTTCCATAACTTTATAATTGAAGTAATGATAATTTTAACTAGAAGACCAAATAGCTAAGTCAATGTTGTAAGTTGAAATATTTTTTTTAAAAGATACCATTTATAATTAAGAGATTTCATGTCAATGTCAAATTATCAGCTTGTAAGGTTCATGCATCATAACATGAAATATGTTTTCTTGAGGGGTTCATTAATAACACTCTATTTTGAATGTCTCCACCTGTAATGGCTTGTTATGATTTTTGAAAATCATATACTTACCTTTTCAAGTTCTGTGTGTGTAAAGAAAACCACCAGACCTGTTTCCTCAGGCACATTTTTTTACTTCTACAAAGGTAGACATATCTTGGTAATATAATTTAGTATTATGTCAAGTGTAATATAACATAAACTCCAAATCTAAAACTGTAAGTCCAAATAATAGAATGGAAAATAAAGTAGGAAACTATGAAAAACAAACTAATACTTTGAACAAAAAGAGTAAATGTGTCCTTAATTTTAAGCATACTCATAATTTCACCATCGGTCAAACATAAAAATTGAATGGGGTTTTTATAAGCGATAGCAAACAAACCCTTGTGCTCTGGCTTACTTTAATCAAGCTCTGCAGAATGGCCACATAACAGTTGCTCCTTCTAAAAGGAGGTAAAAGCAAAGCAATGGCTGTATTCTGGAGAATAAAAAGATTTATGAGGCCATGTTATCAACTACCGTAACCAAAATTAGAAGATACATGAAGGAATCTAATTGAGATTAGCTCAGCTGGTAAACCAATGTCAGTATCGTTGGCTCTTTCCAGAGAATGTTTACTCAAGGTCACTGTCTCCTGGAACACCAAGCCAAAGGCAAAATATAGGTTAAGAAAGCAACAAATTAAACAGCCAACATCAGGGAATACTTATTCACTCTCAAAGCAATAAACAATTGAGACAGCTTACTTCATGCTTTTTTCTCTTTGCAAATATGTGTTAACCCAGAAAATCAGAAACATTTACTCCAGAGAGAGTTACATATTACTCTTGAGGATGGCCAAGTTTTCCATGGCCTTTATTCTTCTTCTGATTTTATTGTTTTCTTATCTAAGTTTCTAAACCATGTTTTCAGCAAGCTGAAGGCTTAATCAATCAAAGAAAACAAATCTCTTACAGTTTTATGTCCCAGCATCTAGTGACTAAGCAAACTAAATTAATGTAACCACAAAAATTACTATGTTAAAAACTTAAATTATCTACTTCTAAACTCCCACATATCCACTCCCAGGAATATTCTTTTTTTAAAAAATTTCAACAGTGTGTATATTTACGATTAAGAAAATGAAGAAGCACAAGCAAAAATCTGTACAGAATTTGAAACATCATATTAAAATTAAATGGCAACTGCATGAACAATAATTATTTTCAGTGTTATTATTGTATGAATCAGTAATTAAGAATATATTTGCAATAGTATATGTAATAATTCAGAAGAGAAACTAACCAAATAATATGAATAATAAAAAATTGCAGCACAGACATTAGCAATAGGATCTTCTGAGTTGCACTTATTTTTATAATGCTCATTTTCATAAAGGAATTATGCTGCAGCTGTCATTCTAACTAATGAATTATTTATGTATGGAATTTTACCACATAATGACCAAAATCTGATATACATTAAATCATAAATTAAAGTATCTCCATTCAATTTATGGAACTGATCTGAATAACATGGAATTTCCTCACTGATTCCTTTGGGTCCTCCTCTGGCTGTGTCTGGTGGGATCCCCTCTGGCTGGATCCTAAGGTGCAGGATCTTCATTTAAACCTGTTCAGCTCAATTTTTTACTGTTGGGTCCTCAGTCAGGGATGAATCCCATATAGTTATTGGCTATTCTGATCTTCTAAAACATTTCAAGATTATTTGGTGAAAACCGTTCCTGAATGGTTGCCTGAGCTATTTGACCACCATGGTGAGGAAAGCAGCCAAGAGACGAGACCAAGAATCTTCTCTCAAACACCATTTCCTCCAGGACGAAAGGGCAGTTATTATAATCTAGAAGCTCAGACATCTATATTTCTTCTCATTGCCCTACGAGAAAAACGTTATCTGATCCCTACCCCTTCAGTGTTTCTCCCACAGCAATTTAGGAATAGATAAAGTGAGTAGATTACTTTCCATCTCTGAAACCATTGCAAATAACACATCTGCAAGGGAAAAGGTTGATGTTCCCAGGAGTTACATACAAAATATGTCAGTCCAGGAGAACAGAATCAATAAGGAATGGGCAGGAAGGTCTGAAATCAAGAGAATTCTGCACAAATGAAATAGTTTTATTTTGTTGTTTGTTTACCTTTCTTTAAGTAAAGATTTTCCTGTGCTTCTGTTGATGTTGATACATCACAAGATAAGTTTAGGAAAAGAAAGTAACCAAGTCTCTATTCTTTGAGAAATCAATCACAGGGTAGATTAAGATGTTCTGGTGTGGGAACCCACATGAGACATTTGGAGCTCATTATATTTAAGAGAAGAAATAGAATTCAGAACTGAGTCCGTCTGGAAAAAAATCTTCATGACAGTCACAAAATAATAAAGAATAATATTCCAGGAATTCACAGATAGTTTAGGGTTGATTTATCTATTTTATTCAGCAAATAAAATTCTGAATAGTCATATGCATTTTTACTTGAGCTTATGTTTAATCTTCCCAAACAATTTAGTTGAGGAGGCTTTCCCATCTTTTTTTTTTTGTAGATTTACCAAGTAGGAAGTGAGAGCTGTGCTCCTATCAGGACTGAATCTCGTCTTGTGCAGAGGCCATCAGTGTGCTATCACAACACAAAGTCAGGATGCTGGGGTGACAAAGAAAAGTTACTGAAAAAACCCCCCACTTTCCCCAAAAACAGAGCAAACAAAACTCCATCTTTCGTAAGGATAAAGAGAACATTGTGCTGTTTCAGCCCATTATACTCCAACATGTTATAAATTAATTAATTTGTGACATAATCTGAAGTGCTACTCCATTTATGCTACTTCGTCTCTCAGAATTCATTACAGCAAGTGTTCCTTATTGGATTAAGTCTTGCCTTTCAATCAAAAACAGATGCAGCAGTTCATGTAAAGTGAATAGCATCTGTATATAAACAAAACACGTTAGGTTCACCAACCATCTCTGTAATTCCTCTGACATCAGTGCATCTTTAATTCATAATCATACCTAGACAATAATTTCTTTTTTCCTTCCATTTTTTAAAGTTTTCACATGTATTAGTCGTCTAGCTACTCTTAAAATAATCATTATCACCCCTCTCCCAAATATTTTTGCTTCAGAGCATTTTGCTGATAGCCTCCAATCAGTTATGAATCCCATTAGTAGTGATTGTGTTTGTGAGCAGAAACTTAGAATATCATTATAGCAGACAGCTAGGACATTTACACGTTAAAGCAAGTTGTATATTATAACAAAAGCAGCATAAATTGGAATTGATTTCATTAGAGAAATTTTACACCAGAAAAATAACGGCACTGATTTTTCTTCAGGGACACTATTGCATTATAGTGTTACTTCACTAAATTAAAAATGTTATCAAGTTGGCAGTAAATTCTGGAATGCGTTCCTGTGCAAACTATAAAGTCTGTTTAATGGCTGAGAGTTCATATATAACAATGGAAAAATATAAGACAAAATGTTTTTTTTAAAAAAAACCTCACTTTAATTCCAGGAAACTTTGAGAACAAAGAACATTATAAATGGAAGAAAAAAGAAGATAAATACATTTTGTGAGTAGTTTAGTGATCCAGTAACAGTGCTGCTACTGCATTTAACTTTTACTGTTACTGGAATTGTTTATTGATTTGAATATATAAACGACTAGAGCATTCATGTACTGGACTATAAATATTTGTAATTCTATCAAATGAGATGTTTCACTCAAATGTTTAAATTTTTCTTTTCTATCTTTTTTTATTAAACTGCATAAAAAGAGTAGTGGGGAACTGCTAAGACCATTCTGGAACTCATAAAATTCTCAGTGCTAGTGCAAAGAGAATATAGTCATTAATATATTAGTTTTTAGTTGAAGGTGAAAATCTATTTGACAGGTTCCTATTCTCCTTTATTGGATGAACAGTATAGGGAGATGAGATGCCTGTCAACAACTATCACAAGGATATATCTTTATATGAGTTCCAGAAACATATTGTGAAATGTCGTCTCCTTATCAAATTCTTCCTTAGAAAGTGAAATATATACACTAACACATGTAAAAAAGTTACATTTGTGGTGCAACCCACCCTATTTGAAGTGACCACATTCCTTTTAATGGACAAGCTTCAGAGATACCTCTAGCTTCTAGGCACCCAAGTGATGATCAATAAATTCAATTTAGATAACTACAATAGATATCTAAGGAGAATTAAGATGTGTTCAGATGATCAGTTTGGCTTCCCTTTGCCATCAGAGAAAGCTAGAGGCCTCCTATAAGTCCTGTGTTGTATCTGCCAGAAACATATCTCAAAAACCCTGGGTCATCTCAGATACTGATAGACAAGTATCCTACTGATAGACACCAGTCCTCTTCAACATCTTCATCAAGGACCTGGATGCAGGACTCGAAGGGATTCTCTGCAGATTTGCAGATGGTACTAAATTGGGAGGAGCTGTTGAGTCCCTCAAGGGCAGACAGACCCTGCAGAGAGACCTCAACAAGCTGGAGAGATGGGCAATCACCAACCACATGAAGTTCAACAAGGACAAGTGCTGGATTCTGCACCTGGGATGGGGCAACCCTGGTTGTACATGGAGACTGGGGAACAAGTGGCTGGAGAGCAGCATGGCTGAGAGGGACCTGGGGGTCCTGGTTGATAGCAAGCTGAACATGAGCCAGCAGTGTGTCCTGGCATCCAGGAAGGCCAACCATGTCCTGGGGTACATCAAGCACAGCATGACCAGCCGGTCAAGGGAGGGGATTGCCTAGCTCTACTTTGCACTAGTGCAACCTAACCTCGAGTGCTGTGTGCAGTTCTGGGCTCCGCAGTTCAAAAAGGGCATCAAACTGCTGGAGCACATCCAGAGGAGGGCCACAAGGATGGTGAAGGGCCTAGAAGGGATGAGCTATGAGGAGTGGCTGAGGTCACTTGGATTGTTCAGCCTGGAGAAGAGGAGACTGAGGGGTGACTTCATTGCAGTCCATGGCTTCCTTACGAGGGGAAGAGAAGGGGCAGGGACCGATCTCTTCACTGCTGTGACCAATGATAGGACTCGGGGTAACAGCAGGAAGCTGAATCAGGGGAGGTTTAGGTTGGATGTCAGGAAAAGGTTTTTCACCCAGAGGGTGATTGAGCACTGGCACAGCTCCCCAGGGCAGTGGTCACAGCACCAAGCCTGACTTAGTTCAAGAAGCATTTGGATGATGTTCTCGGGCACATGGTGTGACTCCCGGGGTCCTTGCAAAGGTACAGGAGTTAGACTTGATGATCCTGGGGGGTCCGTTTCAACTTGACATGTTCTATGATTCTATGATTCGTGCCTGTTAAAGAGTGGTTCCTCCTTGCGCCTGAAGTGGTGTGGTGTTCTTCCAAGTGACCATTTCATAATGTCCTGAGTGCCTAAAAGTAAAAGGCCAGTATAAAACTCTGTTCTAGATGGGCAGGTCTAGTGGATGAACACAGCTTGTAAGGGCCACAATAGTATGGGAACAATAGTATGTAACACTCCTGTAGCATGTTCTTCTAAAGGTCTTAAAGTAATAGGCAGAGGAAGGGGAGCCTCAGCATCTCTGGTCACTCTTTTGCTCTCAAGACAGTGAATTTCAGCTCTGTTGGTTCCTAATGTCATGCTATAAAGAAACCAAAGCTACTGCTTAGAAGCTTCAGATTTGCATCATGCAGTCTCAGAGGTATTCAGTAGAATCACATGGAACATAAATTACAATAGAACTTGAATGTGTATAATTATAGTTGTACAGGACACACAGTAAAAGATGCTCTAGTGAGAGATGTTCCTGCTGTCAGCAGGAGGGTTGGACCAGGTGATCTTCAAAGGTCCCTTCCAACGCAAACCATCCTATGATCCTATGATTCTATGATTCTATACCTATGTCTATAGTCACATGAATTGCTTGTTATATACATGACATGAGACAATCTTGCATTCTGTTACCATATTCTCTTTTTCTATTTAGTATTATGTATTCATAAGGTTACTTGGCACATTCACATTATTGAATTATGCTTTCAAATATTTACGGTCCTGTTCAGCTTTAACCAATGGAGCTGAAATTTTCTATCTCAGGCTTTTTATGGAAAGAATCTGCAAACAGGGCACAATCATATTGGAGACCAAAATAGAAGGAGAGGCATCACTTTGTCCATATATTATAACTAGCCTTTGAGAAACTCTGTCCGTGGCATAACTTTGAATGTGACATAGGGGTTTTTGCCAAACTCAAGACTTTTTGGCCAAATTACAGGCTTTTGGGGAAGAGAAAAAAAAAGGGGGGAAAAAAATCACATAGATATATTTTATGAAGATAGGATTTAATCCAAATATCACAGTTCAGATGAAATAGATGAAGTTTGCTTACATTCCCAATTGGCAGTCTGGGAAGAGGAAGGAGGAGGCTACAGTATAATTTGACTTTTAAGGGGTGTGGGGATAGGAAAAATGGACTGCTAAGGAGGGATAAAAATACCAGCAATCTGACAAAGGAAAGCAAAAAGAGGTTGGGATGACATATAGTGAAGTCCAGAAGTTTTGTGGTAAGACAGGTACAGAAAATATGAGAGCAGGACTTTTTTTTTGTTTTGGGTTTTGGTTTTTTTTTTGAGAAGCACTCGCCCCAGGAACTATGGAACTAATGAAGCCTACTTTTCTTTTGATCTCTATACACAGAGACCCCCCTAGCTCAACTCCATCCCCTTGTCTCACTCTTCAGATCCCCAAGGCCCCTACACTTCCCCTCAGTTCTTCCTCAATCTGCCCTATGCACTCCAATGTCAACTTCTAGAAAAAAAGCTGTGAAGGAAACTATATGTGTAAGGACCAGCCAGAATTCCAAACACACTAACTGGTTAGTCAAGTAAAATAGGTGAGATTTTTTCTCTACTTCCTTTTCCTTCAGTAAGGGAATTAACTTAAATCTAACATAAATTTCCTTAAAATTTTCTAAAAACATGTAGCAACTGAATATTTTTTTTTTAATTAATTATTGGAAATTTTAGAGTACTTTTAAAATTTACAAAAATAAACTCTCTGGGAGTGGACAGACATAATACGTCCTGCCAGTATTTTTCTCTTGTAAGCCTGGTTTTAAAATGATGGCATGTTATACATATTTCATTTAAGAGTAAATTAAAATAGAAGTTATAATTTTGGTAGTGTAATGTTAGGATATCTGGAGTTGCTATCACTTTGTCTAACTATAATACTGAATTTTTTTTTTTACTTGTTATATTCTGGATACTTGACTTTCTAAATTGACTTTTCTTTATCCTTATGTTTTCTGAATAATATGGTTATGTAAAAGCACACTGGACAAAGAAAAGAAAAACAAGTGATCATTTTCTTACATAGGAGATCCAACCCCTCAGAACAGAACCGAGTAAAATAGAATTATTTGCAGAAATGAAGGTAAGAAACTCTTTCAAAGGATTTGCTAGTATCGAGGCAGCTGATCCTATAATTTGCTGCCATGAAGCACATTGAGTACTAAGCATGCACTTATCTTTAAGCACATGAATAGTCCCAGAGGAGTCTTTGCTGTTCTTTGATTGTTTTTTTCTGGATTAAAGTCACAATTACAAGCATTTTACAGCCCCGAGCTCTGCATTAGTGTATCTATTGTGGGGAGAGGGCAGGGACAATAAACAGATACTCCAGACAAGGGAATTAGAATAAATCTCTAAATGTGATTTAGTTCATGTCTCATTTCCTAGTGCTGCTATAAGCAATAAAAAGGACAACAGAAAAAGAACCCTACAGCAATGTCTAGAGGGCACTGTTTGCAACAGAAGGAAAAGGCTTCCTGAGCAGTCAAGCCACTGTTACATCTAAGTTTTCCTATATAGCCTCCTTTCAGATCACTCAGTAAATCAGGTAAGGAAACCAGGCTCTTTCTGTAACCTCTGTTATGCTGTGGGGGCAAGGGTTCACAAATATGAAGGACGTACAGCTTCTTGTTCCTTTATGTTCATCCAAACTTGCAAAATTCAGTGACAATGTCAAATAAACAACAACCTGTTTTCTTCTCCATGTGAATATATAAAAATGGAAAGGGAAAATTGCCCTGGGAAATAGTCTCTTTTCTAACCATTCATCACTATGTTAATCTTGTCTTCATGCCATGAAAGAAATCCCTTAGAATTGAACTGGGATGCTAATGACAATGGTATAGGATTTATGGCCAGGTATTGACAGGAAGCACTAGAAATATCTAAAACTGAAGATGATTTATGAGACATCATCCCCCAGCAACTGCAAATGCAATTTATATAGACTTGTGAGAATTATGGTACATAACAGTACTTTTAAACAGTGATTTTAAATATTAGTATGCTAAATGTAGTTCTTTAACGAACAACTAGCATGAGATAGAAAAATGTAATGGAGATATGCTAAACATGTAGTAGAAATTGCATAACAGAAGGAGTGGGAAAAGCTCAATATTTGCCAGAGAAAAGCATGATGAGTTGAGAATATCCCTTGTCCTGCTTATGGTCAGGTGTGAGTGACAACTGTGGTGGCAGCAGTCCTGGGGTATCTTTGGTTACCTGATGCCTCAAGGCACAAGGACAGAGACATCTTTAGGCATGTGCTATCCTTGGTCACCTCTCCCTGACTAAGAGAGCCCATGTGCCAGGGAGGATAGTGCATCCTCTCCTAGGTACTCAGGGAAAATCTCTGCAGGCTCAGCAAAGGTTTGTGTCACCTCTGTCTGAAGCTTGCTGGTTAAGATTAAGCTGCATAGTCAAACAGAAAAAAAAAAGAGACTGTCATTTCTGCGGATGATTTATTCCACCCAAACAGCTGTTGTATTTAAAATGGGATGAATTGCTCCCTGTAGTTGTCACTTTCCGCTAGGGTTATAGAGGAGCCTAGATGACTGGTTTGACTAAGACTTATCTTTTAGAGGATTACAATCAGGTAAGAGGAATCCAATTCTCAGTGAAGACCTCCTTTTACAGAGAAAAAACAGATATACAGTGATTTTTCCTGTTTTCAAATATGTTATAAACTTAATTGCATGAAAGTCACAAAAGAAGGATCTACTTTACACAGGCTTATTGGTGAAAATTGGTCATTTGTGCACAAATGCATCACATCTATTTCTGACAAAAGTTTGCTAGTGCAAGCAGATTTATGTCAGGAATGAACTTACACTAAATACACTAAAAAAAAGCCCCAAACCCAATAAAACAGGCAGTATATCAAAACTGACATTCTACAGGTTGATTTTTTATTCAGTTCTAACGTGCTGAAAAATTTTAATAACTTACTTTGAAGCCAGTGTTAAAAGTTTCAAATTAGTAAAATCAAGTAGGTGCTTCTCTGTGTAAATAAAGCACATGCACTGGGATAAATATCTGGAAAGAAAGGAAGAAAATACAGAAAGTGAATATGGAAGTGTAGGAGGAGATATGGAAGATGCAGAAAGAAGCTTGTGATTGCAGATGATGTGGAGTCTCTCAGGAAGGACCATTTTGAGCTGTGGCACCTGCGAGTGTACATCTCTTCTGGGTTATAAGAAAGGTCTTCAATCAGACATCAAGATCTCCGAGAAAAGCTTGAATATTTCATTGGTTAGTCAATTTATTTGGCTACTCAAGGCACCTTAATGAATTTAACAAAAAATTAGGCTGTCCAAATTTGGGCACATAGTGTCTAGGGCTAAAACTGCTTTCTTCCTCTGCATTTGAACAATCTATTTGAGTTGGCATACACATTGGAATAAGTTTCAAAACTCTTTATTTTCCATTATTCAAGGTCATAAACATTTTTTCATTTACTACTCCCCAGGGCATGGGTCTGAGTTCACCACCCTATTTTTCCTTGCAATAATTTTCTATGAAGACTGAGTGCTCTGAGCTAAAAATCATTTGAAGTCAATGCAAGTAGTTCTTAGATCCTTTAGAGGATTAATTTCATCTAAGATTAGCTCCCAAAAATTTAGAAGTTTATCTGACATCATTCGTTTAACGTCCATCAAAAGTCATCGAATAAATATATCTCGAGGCAAATTTGCTCAATCTTTGACTAGGCAGGAAATAGTACTGGTGACTTCTAGACATAATTCTTTCCCTTCACTGAGGGACATGTTATGACATTTCTCTAACATGTTCACAACAAACTACTGAAAATTCCAAGATTCCGAAATTTTGCAGCCAACAGTTCCTCCAGTTTTAAAATTCTACATAAGGGCAGATACAAACAATTGACTTTGACTTTCCTACATACTAGAACACAAAATTTACTGTAGAAACTTAAAAAAGACCTAGCACAAAAATAACTTTGAACTCAAAAATCAAAACATTTTTTCAAAAATGTCAAATCTGTATGTTTCATTCTGTTTGCAAATCCTCTCTCCCTTCTGTCTCCTGTGTTTTTTTTCAAGAACATTTTTTCAGGAGAAAACAGAACTTTATCAGCATTTTCATAGAAACAAATTTTTGCAAAATACTACTCCACCAATTTTTACCAATCACCCCTGTATATGATCACTCATGAGCTGTCATAAAGTCATTCTAGTTCCTCAGGATTTCTGGTGTGTGTATTCATAACATCTAAGCAAATAAGTACAAATACAGACTTTTGCTATTTGTCTTACTGACCTGTTTGTGTCTTACCTGAAAGGCATTTACTTTATACACACAGCTGACCTCTGCATGTGAATCATGTCAGTGCTATTTCCACTTCTTTTGATCTGTGTATGTGCTTGTTTTCAGTTTAATTTAGACAAGACAGAACCCCTTTGGTATAGGAACATACTGGTTTATAATTGCTATAGAATTTTATACAACAAACTACAAATGATATGTGGGGGAGGGCCTCCTGGCTCTCTCTTTCAATTTAATTTGAAGTAGAAAGAAGTCAGACTAATCACACAGGTGAGGGTTTGGGTCTGCTCTTTGATTGGTAGTACCTGTTATTCTGAAGCTAGAAAATAAAATTAAGAGCAGAGAGATCTGATCTTACAATGTTATAGACCTTATAGATATTGTAGGACTACATCTAATAATTTAGAAGATCTGCAATTCATATTTGCTTCCAAAACTTTTTTTTTTCCTTTTATCCTTCCCATTTTCTCATCTCTGCTTCTTGTTTGTCTACGATACTCGATTTCCTCATGGAAAGCTGATATTTACAACAGACAGGAAACAGAGCTCCTGGTTCTGCTTTGCTGCAGGTGATTATCAAAGGCACTAAATGGACTTCACAAACACTGTCTCACTCTTTTGTGCTGTGGGAATGCAAATAATTTTGGAGTTTTGGACACATGACATTTGGGTTTTAAAACAATGACCTCTGTGGAATGGAATGTCATTCTAGTATATAGGAAACACAAGGACTACAGAAAAAAACACCCTTCCATTTTATAAATAAGTGCATTTAAAGGGAGTTTGAAAAGCTTTCAAATCCCTTGTCTCAGTTTCCTTGTCTCTCAGTGCCCCTGAAGAATATCTACATTACAGACAAATACATCCTATCCTTGTTTTGAGGATGAGACTTTTGGAACATTTCCTCTAACATAGCCTGCAGGACCCATTTTAACATCCAGTTCAACTAACAAAGAGATAAAACAGCTTCTATTTGCTGATCTTGTTAATGGGCTCCAGAACCCTGCACCAAGACTTACTGATATCTGATGCCTTATGGAAGAGAACACAGATCATGAATAACATCAGGATGTAAAAGATGTGGGTCTCATTCCAGTAAGGCATTGAAGACAGTGCCTCATGGGAAATTACAGGTTCAGATAGAGAATAAATGAGATGAAATTGAATAGTACATACTAAAAATGCATGCATTTTGTAAAGGCTCTATTACAAAGTGCATACTCATTTGGAAGTAACAGAAAAGGAAGATGACTTATATACAAAGTGATCACAGGATGTCTGAAGTCTTAAGTATCTTGAAATTTGAAGACCTATTAAGCGAGATACCTTCACCAGTGATAGGAAAGCATTAACACTGTTTATACTAGGCATTAGTAAGATCTTGTTAGGAATACTACATACAGTTCTAGGTATCTACATTCAAAAGTGTTAAATATACATGGAAAATGGGAAATGGGTAATCTGAGTAAACACAAGTCACAAAGACTGAATTTCAATTTATAGTTTGTATATAAAGGTTGTGAAGGAATATAGTTGTTGCTAGTAAGTTTTGAACAAAGAGGCATCATTAAAGCAGAACAGTAGGATGGACCTGAGAACTGTACATGAAGAGATTTGAAACAGACTGAGAGAGAGATAAGAAGAGATCCCAAACCCCCTTTCATGAGGGATGGTGGGGCCAAATCAAATCCGAAAACCAAACACAAAAGCTCTGTATAGTTTTAAGTCTCTGAATTGCTGTTGTTTGTGTTGACAAGCAGCTTGAACCACAGATCCATTCTTCTGTATGCATGCTGTAGGGTAAAATGTTCTACAAGAAAATTCAAAAGCCTATTTCAAGCAGGAAAGGGAAAACTTGTTTAGGTTGAGATTTATGCTGTGTTATTGTTTCAATGGCTGGTAGAATTAGAACCTGTGAATGGGCTTGTGCACTGACTGCATATACATGTGTGCATGCACGATGTGCTAGATGGGTAAAATCTTTCTTTTACAACATTTAGCTCCGGAAAGGATGTGGCCAATAGCTATAATAGCTGTAAAGGAAATAATCATGTTAGCAAGTGCAATTTCAACTTTCAGAAATGCCAGTATAGTGGTGTGATGCTTCATTTCAGAGCAGACATTACATAGACTGGGAATGGAGAATGAAAAAGATTCTTGCTTATTCAGAATTCTTTGAAAAACAAAAATAATGAAATAGAGTGCATGCCTGGGATGTTTCATTTCTTGTTCAACATCAGATGACTATGAAGCTGTGCAACAATAAGCAACAAAAAGCACTTCATAGGTGATATTTGGTGCAGTTTACTTTGTAAGTTTGATTTAAAATACCATATCCCCCAAAGAAATGTATGTCTTTATAAAGACAGAGATCACAACTGGAATTTCCAATTAATATCATGAATGTTTGCAGTTGTAAAGTAAAGGTCTAGGGCAAGCCTTTAGAGTATCTGAATTCACAAAGGTGGCTAAACCGTTTTCACAAACTATTTTCCTTCTCATGTTTATGCCATATACAAGCAACCATGAATACTTAAACCTGTTCTTAGCTGATGTTGAGATACATGCTAGTTATAGCAAGGCAGGTTACCTCCCAGGAACATGACCTCTAGAGAGCGACTACATTTACAGAGCTAAAAGTTTGTCAACCCAAAATGTAACAGATTCCTGGATTTCACTCAGGCAGGTGTTCAGATTTTTTTCTTTTTAGGTGACAAGTATAATTTAAAATGGTGGAAACCTTTTGTCTGATTTATCATGAGTTATCTAGTGAGTGTCTTGTAGTGAGCCAGCTGTGCATGTCATGAATACAACACCGTAGTTTGATAAATTGGTACTTTCTTCTTTTGTTGAAAAGTGAAAGGTGGGCACTGGAAAGTAATTAGGCCTTAGAAGAAGAGAATTTTTAATTTTGTTTTATTTTAGGACTTTTCCACACCTACGTCTAGGGCACTGAGAAGCATGAGCAGCTGGGAAGTAGCTATATTCTATTACCCATAGGTCTCCATTAAGCATTATCCATATCTACAGGGAACTGAAACAGATTTTTAAGGCAGGAAAAACCCTTCTGAGTATAATTAACCTCATCAAATTGAATTTTTATCTATTTATTTCCACAGAATCTGCCCTGTGTGTATCTACTGGCTTGTGTTCTTTTATGCTACATTGTTTTGTTTTAAAATAATATTGTTCAATCCTACTTTTTTACAAATTACAACCCTTCAGGGGGATTAGTCAGGAGTCTTATTCAATAAACCTATAAAGAACTGGAGGTAGTATCAGCCAGTGATTGATCACATACAGCTCTCAAAAAGAGTTTTCCTTTTATCCACATCTCACGTGCAGCCTCTAGCCTCCTGAGACAAAGCTGAGTTTATCTGTGGACCAGCAATAACAGCATTCACTGTGGAGGTGAAGAGAAGATAAGCCAAGACTCTTTATTAAACTGCTGCCAGCAAAACAAATGCCCTGAAGGACTTCAATTGGCAGTTAACTCTAAGCTGTTTTCTTCAGAAGTACAAAAACAGCCCTTAAGTTTTCCACCAAAGAAAAATGCGAAAACACTGCCTTTGGAAAAGTGAACATTCTTTCAAAAATGGCAAAAGAGAAATATTTTTGGTTGCTGGGTTGTTCTTTTCACACCAATTGCAAGGTTTGCGCCCACACCATTTACTCAGCAAATTTCAGAGCAGGTCTAAGGTTGTATTTGGGGTCCTCTAAACCTTGGGCTTGGGATTTAAAATTACCCTGTGCATATACTTTCCAGCTTGGCACATTCTCCTGAATCTAATGTGGATAATTCTGGATTATGTCAAATTCTCTGAGAGATGCTCTAGGGAACCAAGTGACTCATTTTAAGTTCTCACAACTTCAGACTACATCACAGTCTTGACAGCACACCATACCAGACCTGCCATTTAAACACCCCATCTGCAGGATTTAAGGATTTCACTGATTTCTTTTCAGGCAGCATGATGGACCAGAGAGCAAGAAAGTACACACCAACCCCATAGTTAAAGTACATACATGAACACTCTGTGATGGTGTAGCTAGCATCCACAGCGATCTCCATAACAGCAGACTTGTTTTTATGAAGTCTTTATATCATCAGTGTGTAGGCATCTGGGTTGATCAGATTCCCAGTGTCTGGATATTACTTGACAGGAATGGGTACTTGAAAAGTTACCAAACTGTTGCTGCAGATATAATGTCAGATTGTCACACAGGATTGGGAATGTGACCATGTACCTCTGAATCAGCAATTCACAGAAAAATACACCCCATCTCAAGGATTGTACACTTCCACCACCACATGATTACCCTTTACAGCCAGTGGGAGATACTGGGTTTGTAATTGTTAGTGTTCATCACGAACAACTGAGGTTTTCAACAGAATGGTGAATGTCCAGCAGAGTTCACTTGAAAGCCCATGTGAAGACGTTATAAGAACAACATGAGTATCCAGCCACTGCACTCATAGGAGACAGAGCCCAGCTTGCCATGGTAGAGGTTGTATAGAGACCTCAACATGGATTGGTGCCTGTGCCACTTCTTTCTTAGTATAAGAACACATAAGGCAAAGTAATAAATTTAGTATTGTTGATAAGGGCTGGAATGGACTGGACTAGGACTTTATGCAATATTTCGTAGGTCACAGAGTTAATGTTTCTTCTATGACACTAATACATGAAAGACTGCACAGATCTCTGCAGAGGGACATTGGAACATCTGTGTTACCAAGGCTGTGACAATGGCTAGGTTCCATGGTTGCAACATGGTCACTTTGAAGGAGATTCAGGGCCTGAAATGTGGACAAATACAGGGGGATGTGCTGTGAGTCAGTATTGTACAGTACAGAGAGTATCTACCCCGATTTCTGCCTGGAGCAGTGAGCAGAAGTCCTGATTGATTTACTATGCTTCATCACTATCTTAATTAAACAATTAGGATTTACTCTAAAACTTTCTGAGGTTAGAAGTATTTCAGTGACCTTGTAGAAGAAGAGAGATTGCATGACTACTCAAACTATTGTAATACCTAGTCAACTTGTACTCACACAGTTTCTTTATTATCTTCTGCTCTGTACATGACAATATCTGCTTATTTATGTTGGTTGTTGTCTAGACCATAGAATCTAAAGTCTCCTGCAACAAGCCATTAACAATGTCTATCCCCTTCAAAGACAGCAGTCTGAGAGAGGTTGCAAAATAGCATTTTCTCCCTAGTGCCTGTCTCAGCTCCCTGTCCCTGGCAGGCCACTGTGTTGGCAAGTGTGATTGAGTCTGGCTCCCTGATGCTCTGAAAGACGCAGCTGTGCTGCATCCAAGCACATGCATTTGGTACATATACAGGAGGCAGGTCTAGAAATGACATGATTTCAGTTTTACTCTGCTGCAGAATGCAGACAGGTTTTTGGGGTTTGTTAGTTTGGTTTGTTTTTTTTTTTTAATTTACAGTATCTTATTACAATGCTATTCTGGTTCCTTTCTGGTCTTCTTATAGTGGAACGGAACAAACTAATTAAAAACATTCAGGACTAACTATTACTGATTTATAAAATGGGAAAGTTCTGTTCATTTATAACACAGGCATGTGCAGATATTGCTTGTTTTACAAGCACTATGTAGCATACAATCTTTTTGTTCTAGAAGTTAAGACCTCAGCTACAGACATTTTGCTTTGGACTGAAAATTGGCATGCACTGCTTCCATCAGAAGCATAATTCTTTTGGCAAATTTCCCTTTCATACTGCAACAAGTCTTACTTCCTGAACATGGCTTTTTACTCTCTGCTTTTATTCTCCTTGTTGAAAACTTCTTTTTTTTTTAATACACTTGAACATGTACTTTATACTTCATAGTAAGCAAAACAATGCTTAATGCATGGTGAGGAGAATGGTTCTCCTTGTTTTTAATCATTCTCAACCTCTAAGGTATTTTTTCTTTCCATCTCTGATTGAAATACATGAAGTTCATTTACATGAGTATCACTCAGTGTCAGAACAGCAAACCAGGTTAAAGTAAGGAAACATGGGAAGACAATCAGATCTAAGTCTTTTATGTAGACCTGAATTTTGTGTGAATATTTAAAAATAAATTCAATAAAAAAATTAGTCAGCTTTCATACATCACCCATCAAAACTGATGTTTTTCTTAAGCTATTTCTTTAGTTATCCATTCCCATACCTTTTACCTCTGTTGCAGGCTGTAAGTTTCTCAACTATAGCTTTTGTGCCACATATATTTACTTTGATGTCTTAGGAATTGCAGGTAAGACCAGTACAGTAAAGCATCCTCAGGGACATAAATATATGTGTATATGTATCATATATACTCTTTCCCATGTTGCTGTCTCTAAGCAAATGAGATAGCTGTTATACTAGACAGGAAACCAGGATAAGATTTAAAAACAAAAGGAAACTTAATAATAATGTTTTTTTTTAAAAAAAAGGGGGGGAAAAAAGACTATAGCTGTAATCACTAGCAAAATCTGAGGTTCAGTGTTATTTAACGGAAGCATCATACTCCACTGCTAGACTGTTCCAGTAATTAAAGAAATCAATCTACATTGAACATTACTTAATTATAGTTGCTGAAAAGTAGTGTTACAAATGTCTAGAAGCTTTTGCAGGTTAATTGAGTAGAAAATTAATAACCTGTAAGCTGCTTTTTTAATGTTATTTTCTTCTTTATATTTCAAATTATTGTCTATCAGCATTCAGACAGTTGACAGAATAGGATCTGGGTGACTGCTTGGTATAAGAAAATGTTATAAAGTCATGAAACATCCAGAAGACTGAAGACAGTGTGCTTGAGGTTATGAAGGATCAAAGAAGTCTATTGAAATTACACCAGAAACCTTTCCCCGACCTGGGAGCTCACTTCCCCTTTCTTCCTCTACAAGAACAATAAGTATAAAATAAAATATCTGTACTCAAAAACATTCCCATATAAGCAAGATATTAAAAATGAAAATGAGCTTAGCCAAGTTCTGTCCTCTCTGTCTACTGTTATTGCTGCTGCTACCTGGGGCTGGGGGGGAAGAAAATGGAAAAAAAAAAAGAAGTAGAGTTAATTTCAAGCAATAACAGCTGAGCCTGAAGGAGTCTGGGTTGAAATGTGTGAAGGAAGTGCCACAGATGTAAGATATATTCTGTATATTAATCTGATAAATCAGACATGTACCTATCAGAAGGACATTAAATACTGCCTAGATGCCCCTAGCTTGCTTGTTTTACTGCTTTGGATCCTCTGGATTTCTGGTTCTTCAACATACATAGATCTACTTTCCAGTAGTTACTGTCATGTCTCCTGAATCATGACTACTCTGTAACAGTGGAATATCAGCTTGCTTTAACCATAGCTGTTCCTAGTTGGACAAGCTAAATGAAATATAGTCAAATCAAAAGAGCTTGTCAAGAGAAGAAGCAGAAATAATTGAATAACCTTTAGCCCAGAAATGTGCTCAGAAAATTACTCCAACACTTACAAATACATATTATTAAAATCCAAATCAGATGTGATTTTTTAGTGTCTAGAAAAGAAGATGCAATTGAAATAAACTCTACCCATGATAGTTATTTACCTTGTTTTAATGTTTAACTGAAAATGACATTATTTGAGATTTCAATGTTGCTATTTCTTTTTGCAAGTTACTGAACAGACTGGGGAGACTACATTTAGTTTATGAAATGTTTGTGAAGTCCACAACTTAGGTTTTCTGCTTAGAATAGCTTTTAAGAATGTGATTATGTCCCAGTAGAACTTGACTAACTGTTTAAAGTTAACTTTTCCTGAATCAAGGTTAAAATAAGCCATTATTTTCTATTTAAGAAAGATTCTATTAACAGGCAGCAATAACTTTGAGAGATAAAAAGGAGCTGTCAGTCTCAATTAACATTGGCTTACAAGGAAGTTAACCTTGCTGGATTGGCAGAGATGTTGCAAAGGTATCCAGAGTTGAATATCAATCCAGATAAACAGAAACTGCCATTTAAAAATCTCTCAGAATTAGCCCCAAATTTTCTGACGTTTTAATCCAAAATCCTTACTTTTGTTTTGCTTTGATTTTTCTTGCTTTCTTTTCTTTCTGGAGAGATATTATGCACATTTATAGAATGAAAGCACCCAGTTAGATACAAGCCTGTCCAAAATAGATTGCTTAGTAGATCAATAATTCAATTGTGCTTTTGACACAATTAAAACACATGACACCTCTGTAAAAAGGATCAATTCCAAACATTATCCAGGTTGTGCAGTGAAGTCTGCAAGTATTGTGATTTGTCCATCCAGGTCTTTCATCCTCACCATTTTCCTCTACAGCATTTCCACTAGGGAACATTAGACATTGGCAGCTACCAGTACTTTAATCTCAATATCAGGTCTTTTTGAAATAAGGTTTCAGAGGAGTTAAACTCTTGCCTGGACCCATTAGCTTCACGTGGCCTTCATATCCTTGGACAGGCTTCCAGGGACAGCAAAGAGGACTGGTATACCAAATCCTCAGGGACCTATTAAAGATGCATAGAGTAGGTGGAGTTTAGGCAGCACAGGTAGTTTAAGTGTTTAGGGGAAAAAAAGAAAAAGCAAAATGGGTCAGAATGAGAAAAGTGATATCAAGTTAAGGAAATAAAGCCTTTTCAGTCCCAGGTATTTTTTGTTTGAGTTTTTTTTAAGCTTTCTGGATTGGCAAATTTTGAAGTTGGGATTTGGTATAGAGATTAGAAGAGAAACTAAACAAATCTAACAGGACTGCCAGCATTGTCAATGCCAGGACTCTTACTCCAAACAGCTCTGCAGCATTTGGCAACAATCAATTCCATTTGTGAAATGGGGGAGAGAGAAAAATGAATATAAAAGGACTGGGCCATTCAGCGATTACCAGCTGAGATTCAATTTATGGAACAGCTGAAAGAAGTGAGAGAAGGTCACACCAAATTAGAGGCCAAAACTCATTGCTCCTGATCTTCTAAGCACCTCTGATTTGCTCTGCTGGAACCAAATTCTCCTTGCCTTTACTTAGAACAGGATTAGACTCATTCACATCAATGGTATCTGGAATTTTTTTCTTGGAACAGGAGTTCCTAGTGCTGGTGACAAGAACCATAGGTAATGATGAAAGCAGTTTGGCTACAATTTAGAAAACAGTTACACTATTTCCAAGGAGAATGGAAAGCTACAGATCTGAATCATCTAAATTAATAGGCACTTTGGAATGAAGTTGAAAAAGAGGTTAGCCAAGACCTTTGTAGTTGGAAAACATGGAGTTTATGGTTGTATATAGCCAGCTGTGTGTGTCTTTAAGCCTTTATGAGGTAGTCTGAAGCCAAGTTTTTGCTGCAAATTTAAATACTAAGAAAGCAGATTTAGAATGAATATAATATTTTGAGCATTCTTGCTTAGACTAGCCAAAATATTAAAAAAAAACCAAAACAAACACCAAAACAAACAAAAAAACCCCAACCAAATAAAAACCTAAAAAAACAAAAAAAAAGGAGAAATATGATTTAGCTTGCTAAAGAAGTAACAGAACATTTATTCCTGGAATGGCAGAGGACGGGAATGAAGAGAAAGAGCAGAAATGAGAGCTGATAAGAAACATTTGTTGTATACAAAAATGACTGCAGTATAGAAAGTACTGAAGTGTGTAACTATATCATATCATATACAAAATGTTATGTGCTACATAATAAATCAGTGTTTCTCTGTGCCTGGTAAATATAATAACTAACCCCAGTGTTTAGGTATTTTATCAATTGGACATGATAAAATAAAGCATCTCTCCTTAGCCTGTTTAAGGAAAGTCTATTTGGAGGGCCCTGCCAAAGCTAAATCCTGGGTCAGATCTACATTTGTGGTTGCAGCTGAATTAGCCTTTTTAATTTCCTTCTTCACCCACCCCCTCGCCCGCAGTTCAGTCTGGTGCTCTTTACTTTAAATTGGAATATGGCAACTTTCCAAAGACTAATAGAAAGTTCACTGAAACAATTTTATCAGCATTTGGCTTCTTACCTGAACAATGTCCCAACTTTCTTCAAATAGGAGGACTCTTACAGGGGAGGGATTCAAGCGCTGAGGGCAGTTAAGAGGGTATTAAATCACAGTTTATAAGTACTTATGAGGGATACAGGGCACTAGGCATCGAATCTTTATATTGTAAAATAGATGGATAAGGTCTTTTGTCAACTTACCTTCAGTCTGACTGTGCTGAAATAAAGGATTATTGTCTACCCAAGAGGTCAGAAAGGGTAAACCAGGGAAAGCAGTAATACTCACTATCATTTTTAAAGCTTTTCAGATGTCCATGAAATAAAACCTATAAGCAGGTATTTAGATAAATAAATTAGATAGCAGCAGATAGTGAAACCAGAATACACCTTTTGCCGGGAGAGCGTTTTAGTGTTTAGCACCTCCAATCATTCAATTGAAATACAAAGAAAATAACTCTGCACAAAATGGTTCCGTTTCAGGCCATTGGCACCACGTTGAGAAGCTGCAGTAGAGTTTAATGGATTTGAAAAGCATTTGCTGTGTCCCTTTGTCAATTAAAGGCTCTTTTCACACACCTTAAATAAGTAAACAAACAAACCATGAATAATTGTGTACAAAGCGGTTACTTTAAGGACACAGGCCAGTATTTCAGAAATTCTGTGACTCCAGCATCAACTTTGTGAGCGTTGAAAGAGCTGAAGGTTTTGCAAATGGCTATGTAGTGATGCTTGTGCTTCTAAGCTGATACATAAAATACCTGCTCAAACACCGAAGTAGTGTTCAGGGTGGTACATCCCTCAAGCCTTCCCACCTTCTCCCATCTGTTTAATCCGTGCTGCAGGATGGATTTATAGCATTGTGTTTAATAGCTGCCGAGGGAAATTTTCCACAAATGTGCCTGCTTTTGAACCCATTTATGCATCTGATCTTTGGAAAATCCTGTGGCATTGAATTCCACGATGTAATCATATACTGGGTGAAAAAGTGCTTCTTTTTTTTGATTGCAGACCAGTTTATTTGTTTTTCTTTTTCTTAGAGTGAATAATGCATGAACTTATTCCTGACTATTCCTCATTCTCTTTCTCCATGCAGCTCATGATTTTGCCTGCCTCTATCATACTCTCCCTTATATTTCTCATTGGAAAAGTTCTAAGCTGGTTCTTGATAGAGAAGGCTTTACATGGCTTTGCTCTTACCTGTCCTGTTTTCTCCCTGTTATCTCCTTTTTCAGGTGGAGATAATGATTTCTATACAGGTACAAAGCCACGGGCACATTATTTTTATTTTTATTTTATTTTGGTTTAATGGTTTTCATGTTTCATTCTCTACTTTAACAGCAATGCTCTATTTGCCTTTATGGCAGCTTTCTTCACTGCTGAGCTGAATTTCTGAAGAGATGAAAAACAGTGACTCCTAGATCCCTTTCCAGACTGGCAAAAGCTAATTTAGAGGTTCCCTCTATTTACATACAGCAAGAATTTTTCTCCTGTGTGTATTGCTTTGCATTTAACAAGAATTGACTTCCATCTGTGATTGTATCTCCTTGTCACTCAGAAATATGAAACCCTTCTGCAACTTTTCACAATGTATTTCAGTGTGGAATGTCCCAAATCATTCTCTGTCATCTGCAAATTTTGTCACTTCGTTACTTGTTCCCTTTTGTAGATCACTTATGAATCTTTCAAACAACACAAGCCTTGCACAGATTCCTCTGGTGACAACTGTGAAAACCAGGCTTTTTTTTCTCAAATCTTGGAACAGTTATTATTCTTTCTCTCTTATTCCTGACACCGTTTATTTTTTTTTAAATACCCTCAAGTAAGAAGAGTTGTTTTTGTTTTAAACTCCAGCTGTACTATAAAAACCACGACAGCTTTTGTTTTTAATTTCATTTGTTTGTTTTAGGGGTTGGTGTTTTGTTTTATTTTTTTTAATACTGGTTGAATACTGATGCAGGTGTGAAAAATAACTGATTTCTACAAAATCTTTTTTAACTCTTTTCTACATATCACAGTTAAACACAGGACTATTAATTCTATTTTTTCAAATGTATTTTAACAATTTACCCAATTGGTAATTTTAAATATTAGTCTAATGTGGAACTCAGACTTACAGATCCATAGTCTTGCTAATATTTCTCAGTGTTACCATTCTCTAACATAACCTTTCTGGGATGGTCTTTTTGATCTTTTCTTAACATTAAAAGACTTAATCACAGAATCACA
>VZRW01002846.1:0-13072 GCA_013398125.1 Aegotheles bennettii
CTGGAGAGGGACTTTTTCAAGGGGAAGAAGTGATAGAGCAAGGTGGAAGGGTTTCAAGATGAAATAGGGTAGATTCAGATTGGATATTAGGAGGAAATTCTCTGCTCTGAAGATGGTGAGACACTGGCACAGGTTGTCCAGAGAAGTTGTGGCTGCCCCCTGCCTGATGGTGCTCAAGGCCAGGTTAGATGGGGCTTTGAGCAACCTGGTCTAGTGGGAGGTGTCCCTGCCTGTGGCAGGGATGTTGGAACTCAATGATCTTTAAGGTCCCTTCCAACCCAATTTTTTCCAAAGCATTTTACGATTCTACGATTCTATGTTTTCAGAAACTTCAGGCTTGGATCTGACACTGTCAGTGACCTTGACAACTACTATACATCATGGGCAGCTCCAAATAATTTGCAAGCAGTTCTTAGCAGTAGGCTACAATAAGAAAATGCTAGTCCTCATATCAAATAGCCATTCATCATGGGCAGTAACATATTTTTAGTATTAATAGAGTACAGTATTTTAGGTTCCTCTCTTTAATGAAGTATGTTCAAGGAATGAAAGATCAAAGAAGTATTTTGATACTGGTTGGCTCCTCTATTGTTTTGAAACTAATTTTACGTTAAGGCATAGCTGGAACTAGATATAATTTTTATATGGCAAATGTTGTATATTTATACGGGTATCCTTATACATTATTCCAGTATGCACAAATACAGATTCAAATGCATGCATGAAAGAAATTTTGGCCACAGACTTTGTGAAGATGCATTTAGATAGGCTATGATGTGAGCTTTGGACTTTCTCTGTCATCTTTTTGTGTTGCAACTCTATCACAGTAATAACCACGTTTGCAGTTGGAAGACAAAGCAATGATTCATTGCAACTGATTCCGTGAAATTAGAACATTAATCCTACTATTATTTTCCTGATGTCATTTTGTCTGGCAAAGCAGGTGAGCCTGTTGGATTTCTCTTTATATTTTGGATTTTTTTTCTGCTCTCTGATTCTGTTAGTTTCATTGCTTCTTCATACAGTGGGAAGAAACACCTCTGGCATTTCTCCAGTAACTGCTTCAAAGGTAACCTGCAGTGGTACTGTGGGTTTATCTTGGCTGGACGCCAGATGTCCAACAGGGCTCTCTCTCACTTTTCCTCCTCAAAAGGACAGGGGGAGAAAATAAGATGGAAAAAACTCATAGGTTGAGGTAAGCACAAGGACATCAGTAACCTATTACAATCATGGGCAATTAAAAATAGAGTAGAATAGTGAGAAACAAACACGAAACTAAAGCCACCATCCCTTCATCTCCCCATCTTCCTAGGCTCAACTTTACTTCTCCATTTCCAACCCTTCTACCTCCTCCCTCTCTGAGCAGTGCAGCTGGACAGGGAATGGAGGTTGTGGTCAGTCCATGACACTTTATCTCTGCTGCTCCTTCCTCTTCACACTGTTCCCCTGCTCCAGTGTGGGATGCCCGCTACAAGATACAGTCCTTTAAGAGCTGCTGCAGTGTGGATCCTTCAGGAACGGACTGGTCCTGCAAGGGCACAGGACACAACTTCTGCCAGAAATCCTGCTCTTTTGCAGGCTCCTCTCCACAGGCTTCAGCTCCTGCCAGAAGCCTGCTCCAGTGAGTGCTCTCCATGGGGTCACAGCTTCCTTCGGGCACATCCACCTGCTCTGTCGTGGTGTCCTCCACAGGCTGAAGGTGTATATCTACTCTACTGATAACCTCCATGGGCTACAGGGGGCTGATCTGCATCACCATGATCTTCTCCATGGACTGCAGGAGAATGTCTTTTCTGGCACTTGGTGCATCTCCTCCTCCTCCTTCTTCACTAACCTTGGTATCTACAGAGCTGTTTCTCTCACATTTTGTCACTCATCTCATAGCTGTTGTGCAGTTTTCTAAATCTTTCTTAAATATGTCATCATCGAGGAACCAATATCAGTGTTCCTGATGGCCTCAGCTTTGACTAGGGGTAAGTTCACTTTGCAGTCTACCGGAACTGACAGTGTCCAGCATGGGCAGCCCTGGCTTTTCCCACACAGACGATACCCCTGCAGCTTCCTTCCTACCAAAACCTTGTCACTTAAATGGAATGTAAATTTTAGTGAGTTGTAATGCAAGACAGACCCTAGTTGTCCTTCAATACTGAAAACTTTAGGAAGAAATAAGAAAACAGTACAGATGACAACTTTTCAAATATTTATGAACACTGAAGAGTAAGAAATTCTGGAGTCTAGGTAAGCTACAAGGAGATTAATTCACATGCAGATTACACTGCTAAAATTATTCAAGTTTGGGTAAAAATTGTGATTAAAATTTTTGCCAGTTTAACAATATTTTCAAAGTTGCAGGTGAACAATTGCACTCATATATTAGAATGCATTTAATATGCCTACAAACAGGCATTGTGTGGACACAAATCAGGTATTTGTTCATACATGTGACCTAGTAGAAAACCAGCTGGCTATTTGCTCATGCAAATACGTTGTTTATGCATCCCTCAACTGGGAATTTGCACAAAAAATGGCCATGCGTTGCTGTTTAAGATAATGGTATACACCTAGCTAAGCCTACAACTCTGAAAAATCAGAAGAGGAGATATTTTAGTCACAGTGCCTCAGATTAGAATGTGTGAACATCAGTGATATTGTTTTCTAAGAATTTTCCTGAAAAGTAACATAAGATCTTACTTGTGAGTTCTCATCAGTTAAGTTTAGTTTAGACTAAACTTCCAAGTTGATATGTTGCTCATAAAAAACAGAACACGTGCAAGCCTTCTTCAGTCTGAAAATATGTCAGAATACGGTGTATTAGTAAGAGAACCATTCAAACACTTACAAGTCATGAGTGTTTTCCATAGCCCAGTCTCTGGAAACAGCAATCTGTGAAATCCCAAAACAAGTAGCTGGAAGATTTGTTTTTGATGTCAGAAGTAGAGATTCAGAAAATTTATGACCAGTAGTCATCTAAACCAGTAAGCTGAGCCAAAACACATGATCTGTTGCTATGCTGTGTGTCATTTTTGTCACTGTAACAAATATACTGTGTATACCTTTGTTTTGTGTATTAGAGCATGCCTCACCCAGGAAATACTATCTCATGATACATTCTGTGTAAGGCTGGGTCAAGATCTTCAAAAGCGTGACAAAGTCTAACAGGAAGCATAATCCATCATGACCTCTGAAATCTTAGCAGAATGGTATTTTATTTTTGCAGCTTATCAGGAGTGTATGCAACACAAAGACTAATTGTATGGAGTAATTTTTTTCAGTTAGAAGAACTACTTAATCAATTAAAAAGCTTTTTTGTAAGACCACAAAAAAGGTGCCAAGGCTAGCAATAAATTATAGCTTGTACTGTGAACTCCAGGTAACCTACTGATGCAAACTTTTGAATTATGAACTTTCAAAACTTGTAAGACTTATTCATAACTTGTTCCAATCAATGGGATACATTCTGTAATATGCTTGTATCTCCAGAACTACATTTGTTGTTTTCAGTCATGTTTCATTACTGATCAGCCGCCAGGTATACACACATTACTCTGACTTGTAAGAAACAAATCACAGAACTTATTTATATTAAGCTTCATCAATTGTTCAGCGTCTTCAAAGCCATGTGGCCATAATAATTCTTTCAGCAATGTTTTGATTTGTTTTGATTTTATATTCACTGATATACAACTTTTGCGCTGCTTAACTCACACAAAGATATAAATTGCCATAATGTTAGCATTGGAATGATTCTCCTAAGTTATTCATGGAAAAGGAAAATTATATTTCTAGTCTATAACATGGTCTATCTAAATAGTCAGTGCATATATTATACAGTGAGTCCTGCACTGATTTTTTTTTTTCATTTTAACCTACATAAGATACAATTGTAACAGAAATATTTCTCTTTTTTGACCTTCTATAATGAAGATTTGACTGAAGTAAAGGATTTCCCTGTGTTATAATACATTTTTAATCTACAAATGTCATAATACTTCCTTCTGTTTAGTATATACATCAGGAAAAAAGCCAGATTTACTAAATTTGTTTTACTTGCAGTTTTTTATACAGCTGTCTTGTTTTTTAATAACACTTAGAGCTTACCAAGTTAGAAGATTCACACAATGTAGGGATAAATGAGATCTAAACTGGACAATTAAAGGATCTTTGTTCCTCACAATTCATATAATTATATGCAGAATGCCAGTTGACCTACATTTTGAAAGAGCAAGATAACTTGGTTTAAATTGCAGATAATACATTTAGAAGCTTTCAGGTATCTTACTAATACAGGTAATGAAGCCACTAACTCCTTAAATGAATCTAAATTGTAGAAATATCCAGTCTAAGAAGATTCACTCAGAGAAAACAGAAATGCTGGAGTTAGGATTCCTTAGTTATAAATTCTCAAAAAAAATAAGGAACAACCTGGGTTCAAAGTCCACTGGACTCACAGATTTTTTTGCTAGTTAGGTGCTTGGTCCTAAATCTGTAAGAATATACTTTTTGCATATTAAGATATGTGCATTAGCATCTGAAAGTAGTCATATTTTTTCATGTCAAGCCTGAGATGTTTCTGCTTCTATGTCATCTTTTTACCAGACTCAGTTCTCATTATGTCTAAGTCTTGAGGTTTTTTCCTTGTGATTTTATTACAATGACACTTTTAAATGGTAACTTAAATATTTCTTCTCTGCTTTTTGGTGTTCATATGGTGCACTGATACTGTTGATCTATTCGGATGTGTGTAATAACCAGCTGGATTTCCTAATTCTATCATCACTGATCAACCATTGAAGATACCTCCAGCTAGCATATAAATTGTAAGAAGAATCATAGAAAAGGGATCCTGAACTTTATCCTCTGTTAAAATACTATTGGGAGTGGCAGTAGGAATCATAAGAAAGTGTTAAGAATACCAAAAAGAATTATGTCACTTGTCAGTCTGCTAGACTGACAAGATTTCTAGGACCCTCTCTGTTCATTTTGTATTTGATTATATAGTAGTACCTTTTCTGAGATCACATGTTTTATAATTTATGAAGGTGATTTATGCTAGCCTGTTGTACTTTGAAATTGAAATGGGCTAAGAATATCCACGTGCCCAGTTTTCACACCTCAACTGGTAACTGGTCACATTTTAAGTTGAACTAAATGAGTTGTCTGTAGTTATGTAAATGTAGCCCAGAAAGAGAGTTTCAGCTCATAAGTTATTCAACAAAGAATGACTCTGAAGAACAGTTCAGAAAGGATAGAAGTCATTCCCATTTGTACAGTGAGACAACTGACAAAGAAATACAGTTTTTAACATCTCAGAATGTAAGGCCAGTGAAAGATGCTTGTTGCCTTAAGAAAAAAAGGCAGATGGATTATATTCCAGCTTGATGTTGCTTATGCTTCATCTGAGCATTAGCATGCTTTCCTCAAGATTTCTTTGATCTTTCTTTGTTTACCTCAGGTTATTTCAAGGCTTATGCTTGAAATGCTTCAGTATAGTCCACTGGAAAAGCCATGTTGTGAATTTTTACTGCTGTATACAATTTCTTAGGAATTGAAGATGTACTGCAATGTCTAAGACAAGCAGTACCACAGTCCATGCACTCTAACTGGAGTCAGAGTGGGTGAGAAAGCTGAATCATTAGATTTTCAGTCAAGGACAGCTGCCAACATGGGGTCATGTTCCTCCACAGATATCAACTCTGTTCTTTCTCAATCTCCACTACTTCAGAAGCATGTTTTAAACACACATTTTGTAGGATCACTTTAACCCCTAACTCAATTTTTTTCTTGTTGTGTTAATAGCATGACATATTCAAATATTAGCCAATGTATCTGTTTATTGCTACTCATATTTTACATAACCAGTGCAAACTGACCTTTCTGCTGTGAAATAAACAATGGTGAACAGTAATTGGGGAATTTCTTCCTGCATGTGAAATCTTTTATCAGATTCAAAAACAGCTGCTGAAGTAAAATCTTCTGATCTGGGTGTGTCTGGGATAGGATTTAATCAGTCAGAGATACTTTAAGTAATGGGTAGGAATCGAATTTTTTTGTACATCCAAATTTAGTCTGAAGACCTTCCTCATTTCCACTGTGCCTCACTAATGCTAGAATGGTATCAAACACATGAACACTCATGCACAGTTTTGCTTCTGTGGTGCCACAAGCAAAAAGTGTAAAGCAATACCTGTGTGACCCAGAATTAGTTGGCTTCAACTCACTTTTATAGCCATCACCCAATCCTCTGTTTCGTCTCCTTTCTCTGCCACACATTACCTGTGTGATCTGAGATTTATTGTTTTGTCTCACTGAGCCTCATGATCTGTCTGTCAAACACTGGTAATCATGCTTCTAGCCTTCCACATCTGTCCTGTTTGTTTTGATGGCAAGCAATTCAGAGAGGGGACTGTCGGGCATGGCATCTGCACAGCACTTAGCAGAACAGGACCTCACTGCCTGAAATCTTGCATGTTTCTGGAATGCAATCAGTAAATAGCGATATGTAATAAATCTTGCCTAAACACTCCCAGAGGACTTGCATTTTCTATTTCATTTTAAGCAGAGGCAGTGAACACACCAGCATTTAGCAGGACAGACAAGCCTTCTATTTGTAGAACGAGTGAAAAGAGGTGCATTTTTCTCAGTCTAACATGAGCCTCACCACTGGTTTGGAGGATTGACTTTTCTGGGACAAAGGGCAGTTTATTTTCAAGGCTCTTTCAGCCATGGTTGCAATCAAAGATGTCAATCAGCATTAGCTGTAATTGTTTTATGATAGAAAGCTGGAATGAGGCCACAAATTCATTTCCTATAGGCCACAAAGCAGCCACCTAATTGTCACAATTTTCAGTCATTGCTGACCTCAGGCAATTTCATGTCATTGTCTAGAGGTAAAAAGCTCCATATGACATTAGCTGGCAATAAAGCTATATACACCTTTGAATTCTCACTTCTGAAAAGGTCTTTGGCCTGCTTGTGCTTTCTCTTGTGCTTATGGCAGCTGTTTAATACAACAACAGAGAAGTTTGAACAGTAAGGCCCAGGTTTAGTCAGTCCAGCTGCCACCTGCCCCGTTGCACAGCTTTTTTCTGCTGTGTGGCCTGAGGAACAATAGTGGCTTTAAGCCACCTGAATCTCACCCAAAGAAGGAGTTAATATTTATGAAAACATTTCAACAAGTATCTGCAGATCTTTTATTGCTGCTTTGGGTACTTGTATTCCAGAAACATAGAGACCATTAGCAGACCTCTTCTGTTAACTCAATATTAGCTTGATAGTAACTCGACAATGCCTTGATATTGTATTTAGGAGCATTTACTCTTTTGGGAGTGAGGGAAATGCCATTATTTTTATAAGATTGGGGTTTTTTTCACAATGAAATGTTTGTTGAATGGTTGCTTTTGCATTTAGTTTTCCATTTTATTTAGAAAGGTGTTTGAAAATCTCATAGAAAATTTCACTCTGAGACACAGTCTTGAATATAACCGATGATACCATCTTCTTTCCAATTCCTCTATTGTATTTTTATAATGCAGCTATCAAGGTTTCCTAAACATAATTTCATTGTTTTCAAGGGTGGAGATGCTGGCACCTCTGGTTACATTTACTAGGATTTTATTGGAAAAAGGGATCCAATAAAATAAAAAGGAATAACTTGAGCAGGAAGATAATTTTCTGTGGGAGTAAGCAGAAGGATTTGAGCTTCAAATTATTTTAGCTAAACAGATAGACTATAGTCAAAATTATATTTTCTTTTTGTGCGTGTGTGTAACAATAGAAAAGAAATCTAACTTAATAAAAACTCAGAACATAGAATCGTAGAATCATAGCATGGTTTGGGTTAGAAGGGACCTTAAAAATCATCCAGGCCTCTCCGCAGAACATCTGAATCTGATTTTATATGTGTATATATATTTCAGTCTATCATTACTTCAGTCTCTCTTATGAGTAATACAAATAAGAGTAGGATAACATGTAGAAAATCTTTTAGAAACTAGAATATCATCATAATTTTCTCTGGTTTGTTAAATTAACATAAACATAATGTATTAAAAAAAAAACCACTATGTTGTTCTTCTATCTACTTTTTGGTTTGTTTTGTTTTACGTAATGTACAAAACAGATGACAGTAAAAATAATTAACATCAAAGTAAGAACAGAACAACCCCCCCAAGAAAACAGTTTTCTGTCAAAGTCTCTGATTTGCAACACCAAAAATTACTGAAATATTCTTTGAAAGGATAAAGCTACATTTGCCTCAGAAAATGTTTGAATAGCCAAAAGAGAGGAGGCAGGGAGGTACTAATCCACTGGTTATCTGTGCTAGAACACAACTGCAGATAGTATCCTTCCTTATTTGTTCTTCCTACAGTCACTTCCAGAGAGGGAATAGTGGATTTGGATGTATCACTGGGGTAATTTCAGGGTATAGGAAACAGAATCCTTTGAAGACTTCTCACCACTAGCTTCTAAAATTAAAGCACAAATTCACTTCATTTATTTTAATGCATTTTGTTAGGTCAAAATATTCTACCTCTATGTATTATTTTGCCTTTTCTCCATTTCACAGCCATGCTGTCTCCTTTTGTTATTCGTTGTCTTGAATTTCAGATTTTCTTTGCCTTTAGGCATGAGTTGCTGTCCAAAAAAAAGCAGTAGGATGAAAACAAGAAACCAACCTTAGAGCTTATCAGAATATAAATAGGCATAAGCTTATTGCCTAATAGCTCTACTCCCTGAAACTGAACTTTTGCAGCCACAATACAGCATTTAGAACATTAAAAGCACTTATGATTGATTGGAAAAATAAGTTATATAGCTATTCTAAAAATATTTACTACTCATCCCAGAATGGATTTTTGATATCTTTTGATGGAAAAATAGAAACTCCAACTAATTTCTCCTTAATCCTGTAAAGTGCTGAATGATTTCTGATTGACAGGGATGAATGAGTAATCAGAAATCAGATTAAACAGTATTCTTGGTTACTCTCATGACTCTTTCTCTAGTACTTTTCTTTATCTTACTTCCTCTAGTTCAGTCTCTGTCAGATGCATGGAAATTGAAGGCTTGATGGCTTTTCTTGAAAAGCATAAACAGCTTTACGTGTAACTGTTTTCAATGTCTGAGTGAGAAAACAAAAGAGTGTGAATTCAGTTTTGCTATCATTTTTAAGAAGATAAAAAAGATTCCTATTGATTTTATCAGCAAGATGTTCAGAAGTCTCTGATGTAGTAGTGCAATACAATCACAAGAACAAGAAATACTTATTTTCCTGCCTCAAGCCTTATATTTTGAAAACTCTTCTTTCTTGCAACTTGAACTCTACTTTTGAGAGCAAATCTCTGGAATGGAACTGAACTTTAGCTCAGGAAACTCATACTGGTTTAAATTAAGGACCCACTAACAAATATCTTTTTTAATAAACGTAAAATGAGAATGACTAGGAGTGATAGGGATGTCTAAAGGGACTACATTTACAAGGTCACTTGGAACTCAGGAATGCATGTGTAGTCTTGGCAGTGACCTGAGAAAAAAAGGATGTGTGCTTTGTAATCCTGGCCTCAATTGTACTCACTTAAGCTTTCCATCCTGTCTCTTTTCGGTCCTGTTAGCCTGTTGCATAATTTATTATTAAAGATGCTCTGCGACTGCCTATGAGTTCAAGCCTGAGAATCTTAATTAACATCTCTGATTTCCACCCATATAGCCAAGATCTGTCACTCTCAGGTTGATAGACTCCTTCAATGACTTCAGTATTCATTTAGCTGGGCTTAGTAGCAACATGTGATCTGCACACAAAAAGATGCTTAAACAAGGACACAAGTTTTACACTAGGAAGGTCATTGGTTTCCTTGTCAGAATTTAAAAGAAATGTATTTGTTGCTTCCCTTATCTTTATTTTACCTTCTCAAACATAAAAATTCCACCAGCCGTGGGTGAAAAAAGAGCTCTTCTCCCTGCAGCACAGTGAAGATCAGACTTCTACTCTGACAGCATGGACTGAGCTTTGGAAAAGGAGATCCTTCTGCTACTCATTTAAGAAAACAGGCTTGATGCTTCACTTTTTACTATTTCTCTAGTTCTTTATACCTAGATAAAAGCAGGTATAAAATGCAATCAGTTCAGTCTTGTTCTCTTACATATGCTTTGTACAGGCATAAATCATGCATGAGTTTCTTAGTAGTGAAGAATCAGGTCTGAAATATCTATGTTTTATGAACTTCAGTAGTTTCCTGTGAGCCAAAGCTAGGCTGGGAGAAAAAAAAAGCATTAGTCTGACCACTGGGGAAAAAACAGTACTTCAAGGAACTCCAAGCACGTAATTGTTGCAATCTGCTGTGTAATATATCTCATGAGTTTTGTCAACAGTGATCTGAAAGTTCACCTGTCCAAGTTCTCAATCCTCTGGCATTAATCCTCTCTTTCCTGGGACGTTAGCCACCATATTCCGTGGCCTCCTTGTGATCAAAACAGATTAGGACCACATGAATATGCAGCTGGAAAACTTCTCCCTATGCTCTTTCACGTAGCATAAGACAAATCGGTTGACAACAATGTGAGTGTCACAGTAAATACACAGTGAACACAGTATGAGTTCTTGCCATGCAAGTCACAGATTTCTTGAGGAAATGTATGACCACAGTCTGTTCTACTTCTCATACATGCAAAAGTTTATTTTAAAGAGTGGGAGGTGAACCAGGGGAGAGGAAAGTGGAGGGCAGAGTCTCAGCCTTCCTTTGGTGTCTCTTTCATGGAAGTTGCTGAGCTTCATAGCTCATAAAATATTCATCAAATTTTCTGAAGAATAAAACAACATGTATGTGTCTGCTTCCAGCCTTTAGGAGAGAGAGAAATTCCTCCTGGATATGTTTTATATTCATTGTATAATCTTTTGTGTCATTGGTAAGTCAGTAAGAATAAAGATGGGGTGGAAAAATGGTTTGAAAAAGATGTTCTGTGCTGTAGCTCACAGCTCTCATCGTGCTGCAGAAATTTGATTTATTTTTATACTTCACTAACAAGACTCTCTGGTGAGATGGATGTTAATCTCTGCAGACTGCTTTTCCCCTGGAAAAGAAGAGTATTCCTAGAAGATATTTTTTAATGAGCTAAAGGAGCAGCATATCCTTATCTATGCCTCACTGAAATGAAAGCAATCACCTTAAGACTATTTTACTGCACGTTAAAGAGGAACAAGCACTCAAAAATAAGGAGTGCTTGTAGAAATATTCTTACATGTGTTACTACCTTTTAATTCCAAAATCTTCTTTTGGCTCCCCCTCTGCTCCCTCATGCTAGGGGGAAGAGGAAGAACAAGAAGGCCTCAGAAACAGTGGTGACTGAAGCAGTGGCACCTTCCCACAACTTCCTTGTTTGTTGCTGAGTCCTCAGAGCATACATATGTACAAACTGAGCTCTAGACTTGCAGCAGCTCCAGATCTTTCATAATTTCTTTAGTAACATATTTATGTTAGTTTGTTTGTTTGTTTTTCTGTGCTGACCAGTTAAATTTCCTTCATGTGAAAATAAAGACACCCTTGATTTTTTAAAACTATCATTTCACACATAAGGCCTAATATTTTGCAAGTTTTGTCTTTGTTGATTAACTGCTATACTATGCTCAGTCATCTTTCTTTAGGAAAAGCTCATTGAAGTTAGTGAAAAAAAATCCAGGTGACAGCATACTTTTGACTTAATCTTCTCCTCCAAACAATGCCTCATGCTGTCCCTAATCCTGGGATAATTAACCAAACTTTTTTGGCATCATTTAACATCTACTATACTTCAAACCCCTCCCCCAAAATCTGTCTTATTATGGAGGATAACCCTTTATTTGAGATTAAACCTAGGTCTCCTCTCCTAGTTCAAAAGTATTTTAAAATAGCAAAGATTATGTGGGTCTCCTAACAATCACCATTGCATCATGGCTTTATGTTTGGTGACATAAAATCACATGGTTCTTGTGTCAGTACCACTCACTCTAATGACAGATGACAAGTTGACTTATGGCATGATTAGTATCAGTGACATGGCTTGAAAGTATGATTTCTGGAGGTATCTGGTTTTTCTAGAAGTTCCTCATGGTCACCATGGATACCTCAGTACCATTTAGGGAGATATTCAGGGTATTAAGATGGTCCCAAGCTAGGGTCATCCTGGAACAGAGGAAACATAAAATTCTTCTGTAATCATTTTCACTGTCAGACAGCTGCAATTCTAGTTTTATTCTTCTGTTGCAATTTGAATTACAGAGAAGCTGTATAAGAGACATAACAGTGAGGCAGTGCTGATCAATACACTAGGCAGTGATCTTAGCAGTACTTAATTGTTACTAGTGTTTTGTGCAAGCACCACAAGAAAGGAGAGTTTTATAGGCAGTTCTAAAGTTGTGGGAGAATGCATAGAAACAGATATACATCTATTATATAGAGTAAAATCCATAAGTGGGGAGGTGGTAATTATGTTACATTGAAACATTTTCTGTTTTTCTAGAGCAATGCAACAGGCAATCTGAACTGAAATATTCTCTAGCTAGCACTAACCATACAGGGCCTTGGCATAATAATTTTTTAAGCTTTCAGTTTTATAGGACATCAAAGATTACAGAGGAGGTTCATCTCAGCTGGCCTTTTCTGTAGAAAGCCCTGTCAGCTGTAGTATACCTGAAAGGCTCTGCAAGGTCTTCTGCCAGAAGACATTATGCTCTTTATTCTAGAATATCACTGAATTGTTATGCCCATGAGTCAATTTTCTTATGTATAATCACAAAGTGGGAGAAATGTGGTTTCATTTTTAGCCAAAGGAACAGATCTCTAGTTTCAGAATAATGGTTGCAGTGACAGTAATTGATAAAAAAAAAACCCTCAAACATTTATATAAAAGAAAAAATATGGTAGAAATAAATTTGGTGTGTTTTTTGTTTGGGGTAAGAAAGAAAACTCTCAGATCAAATTATCTGAAAACACTGCCTTCACTTTATGTTGTATCCTCAAAGAAGAATCAAGAAGAACTTGAGAATCATATGTTAATATTTTGTATATGAAAAAACTAGATAATAGAATCATAGAATCAT